>BPLR01017876.1:0-44106 GCA_021605095.1 Caerostris extrusa | reverse complement strand
AATCCACATTGCTCCTACACTGCGTAAAAAATAGAAGGACAGTGTTTTTTTGCCAATTAATATCTCTTATTTTCTCCTAACTACCAGATATTTATGCAGATTTAATTTAGTGACCCTTTTTTTCATTTTAGGCAAAAATTAAACATCTACCACAAATATTAATAATAAAATTAGTATATATAATTTACGATGCGTAAAAAAAGTAGAAGGACACTTGCTAATATATTTAATTTAATGAGTTGTTCTTTAGTTAAATGGTGATTTTGTACTTTGTTTTATCCTTTTCTGTCAAAAAAATCTAATTTGTTTAAAAGTTACATGGTTTCTCCGTTCTCAGGAATGCCTAAAGGAATACCTTTGAACGATTTTTAAAAAGGCCAAATTTCCGCATATCAAAATGATGGTAAAGGTGCCAGAGAGATTGCTCGATTGTTGCAGATGAGCCCCAATACAGTTTCAAACTTTATCAGAAATCCTTATAAAAATGGAAAGACAAAAAGAAGACTGGTAGACCGAAAAGTTAACACCACGTGATGAAAGAAAACTTGTTCGTGTGCTTAAGAAGAACAAAGGAAGTGTTTCAAAGGCAAGAAATCAAGCAGGAGTTAATCATGTGACGAAACAAACAGTTTACAACTATATTAAAAGATCTAAAATTCATTTTCAAAAAACGGAAACATCATCCTAAGTGGACACAAGCTCACATTAATAACCGTTTAGCGTGGGCTAAGGAGCACATGTCCTGGACTACAGAATGGACCTCTGTGATATTTTCTGATGAAAAGAAATTTAACTTAGACGGTCCAGACGGATATCAGCACTACTGGCATTGTCTGGGGAATGAAGACGAATACTGTTCAACACGACAAATGGGAGGAGGGAGTTTAATGGTTTGGTTGGCTGTTGGATACGGAGGAAGGACAAGTCTAGTTTTCTTAAATGGTAGGCAAAAACATACAGGCTACATTCAAGTGCTGAATTCCGAGCTTCTTCCTTATGGCTCTGACTTGGGGGTGAAGAGTGGAAGTTTCAGCAAGACGAGCTTCCATTCACACCGCGACTGGAGTCAAAAATTGGTTCCCTAACAAATAATGTGGATGTTTTACCATGGCCAGCCAAAAGTCCTGACCTTAATATAGTGGAAAACATCTGGCAATGCTAGTTCGTCGAGTTTATGCTGATGGAAGGCAATTTGATTCGCTAACTAAGCTTCGAGAAGCATTGAATGACTCGTGGGACAATTTTTTGTCAAACAGAAGTTCAACCTCTATACGATTCACTTCCAAACAGAATATTTGAAGTTATAAAGGCCAATGGGAAGAACATTCCTTATTAAAATCATTATTTTTTCATTCATTATAATGCTGTCCTACTACTTTTTTTTTTTTTTCAAAAAAGAGAAACTATTTTTGTTGTCATTAATATTTTATGTTTGAATATCATAATTCTGATGTTAAAATTGTATTTTTAAAATATTTGTAAAATGTTTCTAATAAAAAATTTTAGTAAAAATAAAATATTTTTCGGTTATTGTTACAAAATCAAGTGTCCTTCTACTTTTTTTTTACGTAGTGTATATGACAGCGAAATAGAAACTGAATTACATTCTCCAAAACAACAACTGCATTAAATGCAGAAGTCTAGTATAAATAGTAATTTCCCGAAAACAATGTGTAAACGAATAAACTAATCATCAGAGCACTGAAAGCTATATTTATGAACCATATTGCAATTTTGAAATTAATCTTTATATTCTTTGGAGAGTTGAATATGAAGCTGCACCGAAACAGAAGAAAAATACTTTTATAGACGAAATTCATTTTTCATTATAATGTGTGTATAAAACTTTTTGATATATTTTAAAGAATCAGAAATTTGTTTATTTCTAAATTCATCAAACACAAACGGAATATTATTCAGATGAAATGATTTTTCCAATGAATCAATCAGTAGTAAGACTTTTTGAATTTCAAAAACAGGAACAGAGCAGTGGCATTCACACATAGAAGCAATGGTATGACAGATTAAAATATATTCATGAAAAAAATTTATTAAACATCTTCAAAAGCTTAAAAGCAATTCGATTTTATTATTCTGATATAATGAAATTTATCCATTTTTTTAAATTTTAACTTCGTTCAAATACAAGTAAGGGACAGAAAGTTCTATTAAAACACTTTCATATATATAGATTTTTATGTTAGACTACTTAAATAAAGAAATGAGAAATTAATTATATGACAACAGTATAAAACTTTTAAGTAAAAATCGTATAACTTATCTAAGACATATTTCTGAAATTTATGAACATTTTCTGCAAATCATTTGTGAAATGTGGTAGATGGGAATGAAAATATCATTCTGATATTTTTATGAACGTAATGGATTAAACACGCAAATAAATTATTTGTTAGAAATAATGTTTTTTATTTACGTTGGATACGTTATTATCCTTCATTTCATTTGAATAAAAAGCTCCTCTGGAAAACCGATAATTTATTATATAAAAATTTGTCTTATTATTATAATTGAAGTGTATAGAAAGTAACATATGTTTCTAAAAAGAAAAAAAAATATTGCATTCAATTTTTAACGATTTAAAATTGTTTTTGTTTAACTCAGAATATTTGACGGATGAAAATTTCCAACAATTTGTTCAAGGTCAAAATTTATTCTTCTTTGTTTATTTTATTTTTAACTTGAATTTTTAATTTCAAATAAAGCACGAGATTTTCAATAATATATTGAATATGCTTCGTTTCAGAAGAAAAGAAATAGAAGTCATTTTTACACTATTATACCAGTCAAAGTATTATAATATAAAATAAAAAGAAAAGTATGTTTCATTTCAGTCAGAAATATAGTTGTGTTGTGTATTATGGATTGAAGTAGACTATCAAAAAACGGATAATTCTGCTAAAATTAAGTAATAAAATTTCATTTGTGATATTTCTAGATAGTGTGGCAAGATCTTTGAATGATAAAAATTAAAATATTAGAAGAAGCCTTTTTGATAGTGAAATACGTGAATATTTTCAGATTTATTTTTCTGTAAATCTAATAATTCCCAAAAAGAATATTTGAATTTATATAAATTTCTAAATTTTATTATTTATTTTATTATTTGTCAATTCCATATTGAGAAATTTCCATGGGGCATTAAAACTCCGAAAGTTTCTTTTCTTCTGAGAAATAAATTCAGAAGTAAAACTTGTATAAATGAATCTTGAGTCCATGAAAACATATCATAATTTTCATTTGAATGTATTTCTGGTGTACCACAGCTGTGATAACTGCATTTCAAGTGTGAATTTGGTATATTCAAAAATTATTTTCATTTGGCTTCAAAAATTACTGTAATATTTAAAAATGTAACTGAATATACTGAATATTCCTTACAAATACTGTATACTGTACCTTACAAAAATTCTTATTGGATTTTCTTTCCATATTTCAGTTTTTTTAAGGCCTAAATTATTTCAAAGGTGCAAGAATTTTCCAGGCAGGGGAAAAATTCAGGAAATTTCTCATATCGAACATGTCGCTATTTTTATTAAATAAACTGCATCGCTAAAACTTCGGAATCTTTGCAACTTTTTTCTATATGGGAAATAAAAATATCCATGACCGCTGTTCAAAATAACATATGATAGAACATTACCACGAGAATGTAATCGTGCACTAGTGTTAGAAATAGTATAATTTCTAATAATAATATAAATATAGAATGTGTTAGAATATAAATAATCCTCACTTCCTGAAAAAAATAAATTAATACTTAAATATACCAGTTGCACCATTTGCACCATAATATGAATGGTATGCGAAGCAAGCAACCATGCATTTTATGCTGATGTATTGTCAACAAATATCCAAGAGTTCTTTATGCTGAAATCTTATTTTCACATTGGTTTCCTCTATAAAAATCTTATTAACGTAGACATTTTCATAAATTTAAGATTGCTAGATCATGGTCAGCTCGCCAATAAGATTTATCGTTCCAAAATGTTGCCTCCCCGGGTTAATGGCGATGGTATGACTCTCATGAAAGTATTTAATCGATTTTGATTGATTGGTTTCCGGGTATTCAAACACGACGCAACAGATGGCCGCGATGGCCTTAATTGTGCGACGACATCTGCGTGGACTCTTAGCCCCGGGGACCATTTCTGTTACTTGCGTTTGTGCCTTTGCAATCTCAAAATGACTTATGTTCATCGTCAAGTGAGCTACTGTAAGCAGGGCCGGATTTTCCTATAGGCTAACTAGGCTTCAGCCTAGGACCTCAAGATCAAGAGGAACCTACATTCATGAGGAACCTACAGAGGATCAAGAGGAACCTACAGAGGAAATTGTTAGCAAGATTAGAATTTCACTATTCTAAAAACAGTAAACACTAACACTAAAATAAGGATAAATTCTACACATAAGACTAGTAAGCAAACATAAAAATGTATTGGTTAAGATCAACGCGTTCAGCTCATTGGGTCTGTTCGTTTGTATATACTAGATTGCACCAAAGTATAGTTCACTGATTGCAATGGCAAATATTGATGTGCCTTATGCTACTAAGCTCTGGTTTTATGAAATAAATTTATCTGAATTGAATTTGCTTTAATTCTTTAATGTATTGACTATATTTAATTTAATTTGATAGATAATATGATAATTTTATTGCATATTTTATTTTCGTAGTCAAAGATATTTATTATTTGAATTTTGTTTCTTTTTGTAAATGTTGCGTGTTATGTTTGATTAGTTATTGTTACAAGTGCTATATAGAGTGTTGAGAATAAATGTCCAAATAAGTGTTCTCGACTTTTTTTTTTTTTTTATTATCGGTGCCACATTTTTTATAAAGATTAGTACCAATAACAACATCTTTCATTTAACTAATGATATACACTGAAGTGACAAAAGTTATGGGATAGCAATATGCAAATTTTCAGATGGCAGTAGCATCGCGTAGAACCGGTATAAATGCGCAGTGCTTTCGCAGAGCTTTCATTTCTGTTCAAGTTATTCATGTGAAGAGGTTTTGACGTGATGATGACCGCACGACGGGAATTAACAGACTTTGAACGCGGAATGTTAGTTGGAGCTAGACGCATGGGTCATGCCATTTCGGAAATCGTTAGGGGAATTCAACATTCCCAGATCCCCTGTGTCAAGAGTGTGCCGAGAGTATGAAATTTCAGGCATAACATCCCACCATGGACAGCGCAGTGGTCGACCGCCTGCACTTAACGACCGAGACCGGCGACGTCTGCAAAGAATCGTAAATTCTAACAGACAAGCAACACTGCGTCAAATAACCGCAGAAATGAATGTGGGACGTACAAGGGACTTGTCAGTTAGAACTGTGCGGAGAAATTTGGCTTTCTTTTGGCTATTCCAGCAGAAGACCGACTCGAGTGCCTTTACTGACAGAACGACATCGCTTGCAGCGACTCTCGTGGACACGTGAGCATATCGGTTGGTCCCTATATGAATGGAAAACCGTGGCCTGGTCGGATGAGTCACGATTTCAGTTGGTAAGAGCTGATGGTAGGGTTCGAGTGTGGTGCAGACCCCACGAAGCCATGGACCCAAACTGTCAGCAAGGCACTGTTCCAGCTGGTGGTGGCTCCGTAATGGTGTGGGCTGTTTTTCATGGCATGGACTTGGTCCTCTGGTGCGACTGGACCGAACATTGACTGGAAATGCTTATGTTCAGCTACTTGGAGATCACTTGCAGCTTGACTTCATGTACCCAAACAACGATGGGATTTTTATGGATGACAATGCGCCATGTCACCGGGCCGCAACTGTTCGCGATTGGTTTGAAGAACATTCTGGACAATTCCAACGAATGATCTGGCCACCTAGATCGCCCGACATGAATCCCATCGAGCATTTATGGGACATCATCGAGAGGTCTGTTCGTGCCCAAAATCCTTCACCATCAACGCTTTCACAATTATGGACGTCTATCGAGACAACATGACTCAATATTCCTGCAGAAGACTTCCAACGACTTGTTGAGTCCATGCCACGTCGAGTTGCTGCACTTCGCCGGGCGAAAGGAGGGCCGACACGATATTAAGAGGTATCCCATGACTTTTGTCACTTCAGTGTAAACTTAACATAAGAAAATATAATAAAATAATTAAACATTTATGTTTCTTCCTTTACTGAGACACACACCATTGTACAAGTTGTATTCTGTTGTCATGGATTTTACTTCAAAATTAATTATTGACCAATGCTTGATAATGAAAATGAAATGTATTTAAAAACCTCTACCAAATAAACTGTTAAATATTCTGTAGGAAGATCAATATTTTTGCTTAAAAATTATTTCAAAAGGGAACGACAAGCAAAGCACTTAAAAATAGATTTTGACACAATACAATATAATGTTGTTTTTAAAGTAATTTTCAAGTAACAATGTTTTAATAGCTGGTTGTCATAGAACCATCGAATATATATCGATTTCTTTAAATTCTCCAACCAAAATGAAGACTGGGGTTGAGAGTAAAACAGTGAAAATAAGCGTCTATATGAAATATATTTTTCTGCAAGCTCTAAATATCTAATTGATATGTTCTCTTATGTTTGATTGCTTAATCAAAATAAACGCTAATTCCATGAAGAATGTTTAAACATATAAAAAAGGATCCACCCTATAATTTAATCTTTTCTTTATTTCATTGGGGTGCAATTTTTTCTTTAATGTCAGTTTCGAAATCCAACATTTTTGAAACTGTAACCAGAATACTTTTACAAGTTATAATTATATTTTTTAACATTGTAATAACAATTTCTGCATTGTTACTTTTCGACAATTCTGTTATGATACTGTCCATAATATTTATGTACATCGTACTAGTTATACAGCGTTGTGTTCTGATCCAAAAAATTATTACACTGAAGAAAATTTCTGAAACCCTGAATAAATTTGAAATTAGCAATGGTGTTAATTGGTTATGGATAAAAATTATCTTGATAAGCACTGTATTTTCTCTAGTTTTCCTAATTGCTTTCAAACTATGGATTAAACAAGATTTTGGAAAAGTAACTCGTTTATTTTTCGGATATGAATTTGACAACGAACATTATAATAAAATAGCTTACACGTTAGTCGAAATACATAATTTTATTTTTACTCATTACCATCTATTACATTTGGATATTTTTATGCTGCTGTTTGCATTCATATCGGCCACATTATCAAGCAAATAGCAACACATAGAAAAAGAGCGAGGCTAGTTTTTGAAAAATTTCTGGATGATTATACCAACATTAAATTAGTTGTGGAGCAAATTGATAAAGACATTGGATTTCTTGTGTTCCTTTCCATAATTTCCATTTCGTTTTTAATGTGTTATTCCATAAACGTTATCCTTCATCCAAAAGTGTTTGAAGGATTATTTCTGAGATTTCATTTGTATTTTATTTTTCTTAATAATTTTATTTTATTCATTATAACAACTGCTTCGGCCTCGATGGTAGAAGAAGCATCGCTGGAAGTTGGTTCTCAAGCTCACACACTGTCAGAAAGCACACTAAAATCTATCTTAGTTCAACAAAATTCATGATATTATTTCAAAAAGGAATCACATTAACAGTGTGGAGAATCACTCCTATCAGAAGAAGTTTTGCCTTTTGGTATAATGGGAATCATATTAACTTATACGTTTATGTTTCATGATTTGAGCCGATAAAAATCGAGATTAAAAGTCACTGAAAAGTAGTTTCCTTTTAACACAAATTCATAATGTTCACTAAAATTGAATTGAATAATAATTATGACACTCATTTCTTTTAAAATGTTTTTAACAATAATTTTTAAAATATGCATTTGCACAATATAGAGCTATTACAATTATTTGTAGTTAAACAACTAAGTGAAATATTTGCCTTTGATAAAAATGAGCAAATGAAACTCAGTGAAAATACTTCTTTATTCCCCTAAGATTCACTAGATCCACGGGAAAAAATGAATTATCAGTATGGAGATCATTTTTATCAAAAATGTTTTTTTTTTTAAATTACTATGTATGAAATTCATTTACATAATGTTTTATGGTTTTCAAAATTATTAAATATTTTTATAGTTTGTCCACCTAGTGAAAATTTGTATTCAGTGAAAATCTGCAAATGAATCATCTGTGAAAATAGATATTTATTTCACAAAACCATTATATTCTGGGAGAAAGGAATCATGCCGAGAATCTTGCTATAGAATTGAAGTTTTTTTAAACTGTTCTAATCTGTACCATCTTCATTTGCAAAAATTGTTTTAAGCCCTGACACACAGAAAACTTGTTCGATCGCAATCAAAAGCCAGGAAATATTGCTAATATAATTTTATTACAGGAATTTTACGTTATATTGTGGACAATGTAATCAATCGATCGATTTAAATCTTTAAATCGGCAAATTTACAAAAAAAATATATAGTGAAAGTGAAGAATAAATTCTAAGTTAGGAGATAAAGTCTTAGTGAAATTCTTGACCCAATAAAAGTTAGAATAATCAATGAAAGGTTACTTGTACATAAACAGTTTGCATTGAAAATTTATTAGAAATCAGCAGAAGTGCATTGTTATAGTTGTATTCGTTTAATAGCGCAATGAAAACAACATGTCTAAAATTTTTGCAAGGTAATCAAACTGAAAAATACACTATATATCTATATATTTATAGTGTCTGCTGAAATACTTCATCTTTTCCAGTCCTTCTCTAAAAGCAACGAATTTACAAATACGACACTATTGAATTATTATATTAAAGCTACAACAGTCTAATGCCATCACAATTAGCCAAAAATTTGAAAAGTATATCTTCAATTCCATGTTCTCATAAAGTGGAGTAACACCTCTATTGCATTCTTGAAATTTACTTGAACCACTTATCGTGCTAGCCATAAAAAAATTCCGTTTTTTTAATCATTAGAGACTTCCAAGCATATAGAAACAATTTAGAAGGTTTTTTTGGAATGAGCGCTGCATCTAAAGTAATTTACCACCTTCTGAACATAAATGATTGATTGCAATCGCTGTTTTTATAATCGATGAAATTCGAATGCGGTTGTGATGCGTGTTGAGGATTCATGTCAATAGTCAGGCTTCTAGGTGAATGTTTTAATGGTTTTCTCCTATACGCCGTACCATAAAAGGCCCTCTAATCCTACATGTCATGCTTTGATGACCCATCTATGGTATATTAATGGAATACATAAATAGGGCACGAGGCAATAAAAGGAGCACGTTCAAAATTAAGGAGAAGACGAGTTATATGGATGAAACCACACGATTTCTATCAATCTATATAAGATGGAATCTGTTTTAGTTACCCCAGTCTACATTTCAACACTGAAGCTGCATTTTGTGCTATATATGAACAACCCCATGCTGATTCCACCCTGATTTATTTATTTCATGGAATATATTCCGATTCATTGTTACAGAAATAATGGCCAATCATTACTAATCCTTATAAAATTGACATCGTACGACTTGAGCAAAACGCATTATTCTTCATCACTATCCAGCACAATTGGCACTGTTTTTTTCACTTGAAACGCAAGGGGGTTGGAAAGGCAGCATTACAGAATTACTGGCTGTTCAACAATTAACAGGAACAACTGTCTCTGCATACTTATATGCATCATACAATTTTCAAGACATTTGGATTTAAATGGAAATACAAGAAAGGATTTTGTGAAATATTTCCTTTGTGGACATAAAAGAAAGCATAATAAAATAATATGAATGAATGGGGAATGAAGATGTAACCAGCCACGTAAACGAACAAAATCTTAAATTGCAAAAACAAGAACAAATGTTACATGATTTGCATGGACATCAAAGTTTTGCTTGTTAAAGTAGTTGGAAAGCGAGACAAGTTAAAAAAAAAATGTAATTCTTCTTTTTCAATCGAGCAACACCCACATTGTGAGTCAAGGCCGTCTGTCAAATGGCAGAATGTATTTATTAGCAACTCATATTTATTGTTAATCTATTTCATTTAATGATTTAATGGCCTCCTTGATTCGTAGAAGAAATAATAATTTGTCTTGTAAACCAGTAAAGTTTACCTTGTTTTCCTTATTGTGCCATAAATACAAACGACATCCATACTCTTAGGATATTTCAATGTCCATCACACCACATGGTATATTCTTTCAAAGAAATTTAAACTTTTTGCTTCCAGTGCTGATTAGATATTTGGTTCCCTTACTATGGGGCATGATAGCCGAATGGCGCTCGGCACTCGGTACCGCAGGTTTCGGGTTCTAGTCCCGGCGTTGCCATGGATGTTTGCAGTGTTTCGAAATCCACTATAAAACCATAGGTCCCGATCTTATACGATCATAGAGAGTTGTGTTATTCGCGTCCGTGGCATAACTTCAAGTTACACATGCCCTCTTGGTAATGCTAAATGAGAACGTCAGTGCAGCCCTTGCTTATGGCATGAAGATAACTGTCTCAATATTAGCCAGTTGCGCGCCTGAATGACCGAGTGGCTAGCGCTCTGGCGCTCGGTACCACAGGTTTCGGGTTCGAGTACCGGCGGTGTCATGGATGTTTATAGTGGTTCGGAATCCACTTTAAACCATAGGTCCCGGTCTCACAGGATCGTAGAGCGTTGCGGGGGCATTGTTACTCCGCATCCGTAGCTTATCTTCAACTGACACGCGCCCCCTGGGTAATGCAAAGTGAGTAACGTCGGTGCAGAGCTTGCCTTAAGGCATCCAAAACGTCCATGTCTGTTTGCCAGCTGCATTGGGAAAAAAAAAATATTTCAACTTTAGCCTTGACATCATCGAGGGTAAAAGTTTTACCTTTCATTACCTTATATTTCGGGTATAAGTTGAAAACCATAATCCTTATTAACATAATTGAAAGCCTTACTCAAAATACTTATGGACTATCTATTCTGTTCTGAAACATATTGAAAATCTGTAAATAATCGAACAGTAAAAGCTATAATCCCAATTAGCATAATATCGTGTAATAGCTAACAGCAAAGCAACCCTGAATATTTTGCTTTTACTTCTTTTTAACAAAATAAAACTTCACGCGATTTTTTATCAAAAATAATGCACTGAACGTGAATGTCTTGATGATGAATATGGAAATTACTTTGCTACAATGCTTCATAAACACGAGATAAATCTAAATGGATGTTTTAAAATTTAATTAATATATATAATTAAATTTTAAAATAGGATTTAGGATCATCATACGATATATTTTTAAACAAGTATTTTTACTTCTTTGAAAATTTATATCGGAATTTTTGTAGCATGACGGTGCCGAGAGAGAAGTCTGATGTAAAACCATTCATTTAATTTCTGATTCTTTTCTTATGAAACCGATTTTTACTAGATTCGTCTGCCACTGCATTGCACATACAGAATAAAAGTGTATGTTAAAAACAATATCGAAAACACCAATGAGAAAATCAATGAAATGACGGTAGGCGAGCAATGCTGAACTATGTTTTGGATTCTGTGAGAAATGATTTCACGAATTGAGATTTAGTATTCTTCTGTGTGGGCTAAATTTACTTGGGTATTTAATTAGTGTTACTATAAAAACCAATTTAACTCAAATTTTATATAAGATATCTAAAGTAAAATAACGCTAAAGTAGCTTTGCCACTATAACGAGGGAAGAAGTAGTCTATTCGGTATTACAAGGAAACATCCGAAGCTGCTTTCGAGGCACCACACAGCTTTACAGTCACATTATGCCAATTAGCAGAAGTTTTCTTCATCGATCCCAAAGCAAAGAAGCATTATCCTTCTGACTTGGTAATATGTTAAATATTAGAGGGCATGGATAAAATAGAATCATTAAGCTCGGTTTCGATTCTATATTGCGTTTGTTTCTAAACAGTTTCGAGTTCGTTATTACATCAAATCATTCATCAATCTAAATTGAAAATCTAAAGTTATTAGTAATCATTTATAATCGATTAACCAAATATAATCATAATTGATCTAAAGTCTACATAAGGAGAAAATTGGTCAAAAGCATAAAATTCAATAGCAATAAAAAGAATCAACTATTTTTGATTAATTAAACTAAAAAGAACACTCAACCAATTTGACTGAAATAAATGCACTCATATGCATCCAAATAATAACTTATAACTTATTATCTAAGTATAGATTTTTTTTTTTTTTTTTATGTATTGCTTGAAATATGGGCTCAGATTAAAACTGAAGATAATCATTGTGAAGGGTATTTTAACGGAAATGCTGTTCTTCAAAATTTCACCGATTAATTTTATTTAAAGAAATATTTTTGAAAAAACTTGATTGCTCGTTAACCTACATCTGGTTTTTAGATTCCTGGCTCATGGACATAACTATGCTATGGCCTATATGTAGCCGATTCTGTTTTATCCAGAGTGCGTAAAGTAGTCTCTGAAACATGCACCCACGTTATTCTACTAATAACTTGAGCGAACATACTCAAGTCATAATTGAATTATCCTCCTCCTTTTTTACACATGAAATCACAAAAGAAGGATTACAGAATAGACATTTATCCTGACAAACGTTGATATACGCGAAAGCTTTCGGTTCGGCATCGATTATTGAGTTACAATTATATACAACATACATTCCTAAATATGATCCAGATTAATTAAAGGATATAGCTAAATTAACTCTTTAAAATAACATACTAATTTACCTCAAACGTTTGAAAAGATATTGTTAAAAAATTCCTACTTACTTTATTAAAATAAAATGTTTATTTCAAAATTAATTATTTTACTATTAAAATTTTATTCTCATTTGTATTTCTATTCATTACCTTTTATACCACGATCAGGGATTATAGATACTGAAGTTCAAATTTAACAAAGATTTTAATTAATTTTTTTTTGAAAGATTTTAATAATATTTGGAATTTATCTCCACAAAAAAACCATCATTGGATTAAATTTTCTTTTCAATTTCTGATCTATTTATTCATTGGCTCTTTCACAATACTAATAGTGAACTGAGCTGAAGTGATTTTATAATTTATAGCAAATTCTTGACACCTTTATAAAAGTCGCGTTTATTTCTGTTTGTAACTACGAGAAAAACTTTTTAACCTTAGACGGAAATATAATAACAATTTACTTAAAAAAAAAATGGCTGAAAACAGCGGCTCGAGTGCAAAGGAAAATACTTTTATGTGTAACACCTGTGGTAGAAAATTCTCTCAAAAATACAGTTGGATACGACACTTGCAATGCCACTCAGGATCGAAGCCCCATGAGTACCACATATGCGATCAAAGATTTCTGAGGTTGGATGCATTAAAGCAACATTTACAAATACATGATGGGCTAAAACTTCACAAATGCGAAATATGTGGAACAGGTTTTGTTCGTAAGGACAAATTGAAGCTCCACGTGCTTAATCACACAAAAAGAGAAGCCTCTGAAATGTCCTTTGTGTGAAAAAGCTTTTGCCCGTTCATCAGATTTGAGACGACATTTGAGAATCCACACGAAAGAAAAACCTTATTCGTGTAAGTTGTGCAATAAAAAGTTTTCTCAGAAGCATCATTTGCAAACACATTATCGTATCCATACGGAAGAAAAGCCGTACGTGTGTGACATATGCCAAAATGGTTTCTCGCGAAAGAAAGTTTAGAAAACCATTTAATTATTCACACTAAAGAAAAACCTTACGTGTGTGACTTGTGCCAAAAATGGATTTTCCGGAAAGTATAATTTATCATGTCATATGAAAACTCACACAAAATAAAAATGTTGATTTTTTTTTTTTGTTTGGAGTAACGTTGTTCTACGATAAAAAGCCATTCACAGTAAATTGAAGCTGCACTTCATTTGAAACAAGATTTAAATATTCGTATGTATTTGTAATTTTATTTGATATTCTTAAAATTTTATTATGAAACTTCCTCCTTTTTTTTAAACATACTTGTTAATTTTTATTCAAGTGACGTGTGTGGATCTTTGAACACTAGAAATATATTTGTTTGATACAATAGAATTTTGAGTTGACGAAGTAAGAGTTTACTAGATTACCGATGAATCAAAATAAATTAGTATATAATTTTTCATGATTTATTAAACAAGTAATGAAAAGATGTTTTTATCTAAAGCTGGAATAAATTTATACAGAATGACACTTTTATTGTTTTCAATGATATTATTAAAAATGAAAATTACAATAAGAATTTTAAAATATATGTATGTGTGTGCATTAATACAATGTTTATGTATGTGCATATTTTAAGCTTCTTTTTGCACTATAGAATATTTAATTTCATAGTTTTACCATTTTTGTATTTCATTTTTTTTTTCCCATGTTAAAATTTTTAAGTATAATCATGTTTTATTTAAATAAAAGTTTTATTATTTGAAAAGAGTTATTTTAAGCAAACATAATTTCATAAACTGTTATGTTTAATTCTATAACAACAGATTTGTATCATATATCGGACGAGTCTTTCCTGAAGACATTTTCTAATTTGCAATAAGATGATTGTATTTATAGATAATTGTTATAATAAGTTTCAATGGACATCTTATTTGCAATCATATATAAAATGTAATTAATAGTTGAAATAAAAGTTATTTTAATTTTTTACTTTCGACTATGTTTGAATTATTTATGTTTTAAAAATGCTATTTATGTGAATTTACAGCTGCTTCACTTAGCCTACCTGTGTGAAGAGGCAAAGAGTCCTGTTTAAAACTGTTGAAATGTAAGGAACACAGCACCACTGTTTTCCCCTTTCATTTATAAATGATTTTTTTCTTTGTTCCTATATATGATTCTTCCAATTCTCATCCTATGGAGTTTGTTATGGGGGGGAATGATATCTCATCACGCCTTGATCAATTTTCTTCAGCAATTATAGACAATTTCAAGTTGGAAAACAAATTATTTCATGATTTAAAAGAAAACATTGCATGTTTTAGGGTCCCAAAAGAGAACCATGAAATAGATGATGAGTGAATGTGAGGAATGCGCATTCCTTGAAGATGTCCCCGTTACCTAAATGAATTGAGTCTGATTTGCAGAAACAAGAACAATTAAACCAGACTAACTTTTTTCACAAAACTCAGTTGAAAATAATCATTCTTCCAAGGGACATTTGTCATTTGATAATTTTTTTTTTGTCGTTGTTTTCTTCCATCAAAAATCGACCCGATTTGAATTTTATACTTATCTTCTTTATTGTAGTATAATTTAATTTTGATTTAAATTTGTGTAGGTTATTTTTTCTTCAAATACTAATTCTAAATCTATTTAGATTTTTAAATTAAAACTTTTTAATTTTTAGTTAAAATATGTACACATATAATGTTTAACCGCTTCCTCCAAACTTGTCGCTCTTACCCATTCATCACAAACATCCATTAAGATATAATTCTTTTGTATATTTAGATCTAATAGTCAATAATCCTTTAAATCTTCTAATTTTCAAAATCCTAATACAACTGAGTTCGCCATCAAGAAGCATGAAAGGAATTTTCGTACCATCGATAATATAGCCTAAAGCAAATAAATATTCTAATCAATATTAAAGAAAGTTAAATGTTTTAAATAAAATAAATGTTACAATTTTATACATCTTCTGTAGTAGAATACTACATTTTAAAATAGAATAAAAATGAATGTTTCATTTTATTCACATATGCTTTGTGTCTTGTAATTTGGATAGAATTCATTGAATCTGTGGATCATCCTAACTCATTCTAAAATACAGTAAGTGTTATAAAAACTATTTCTGATTTTAACTATTGCAAATCTGCAATGTTATAAAACTCTCCCCAGTAGAAAGCTCTCCCACAAGTACAAACACTAAATATTCAGTTTGCTGAAGCGCTTCTTCAATCCAATCTATTTGCATCTCATTTTAATTGATGAGTTTTCAAAGAGTTTCCGTTTGTAAAATCTCTAATGTAACCCTAGTTAGTATAATAATTACAACAAAACTTATTAATGTTCTTTTGATTCAAATCAATAAAAATATTATATCAGTCTTCTTGCTGGTAAATTACCCCTAAAAAATCAAATAATGCATCTCCCAAAAATAAAAATATATGTCTGAATTGTTGGAAAATTCATCACCTAATTCATTTAACTTCCGGATTATTCAAATTGAATCTTCATGGAATTGTCTTATTCTCAGTTTCAATATCCCCATTCAAGAGTTATTCCTTCTGATGTTTATAGATTTACACATTATGCTTTTATTATCCTTAAAATAATGAAACACTAGTGATAAGAAGAGTATGTATATGAATTTGGGTTAATCTTTTGAATATTTTTTTTTTCTTTTTGAGAATTTTTTTTTGTAGATTTAAAATATTGCAAGTAGTCTACAGCCACGAAGTAGGGGAACAATTTTCTCAGGAATGAGAATTTTTGTAGATTGGAAGGGCTTGGAGACAGTGAAAACTTCTTCTACTTGTTGTATAAGAGCAAAATTGTGTTTTTAAGTTCATTTTCTTGTTTTTCTTTTGTTGTCTTGTTAAGTTCCTTTTCTTGAAATTATTTTAATTTTTTCATTATTTGATATATGCTTGGGGCGTTACATATGAAATGACTGCTTTGCTACCATAATATATTTATAATAGAAATTAGATTGATCAGAGTTCTTTTGGATCCCTAAAATCTTTCAACCATAACTATATGATTGGGGGGGGAGGAACCCTTTGTTTCTTTTAAAGATAAAGCACAGATATACTTTATGTTATACGCAAGTTTTATGTTTTATGTTAGCTTTAACAATAAAGGGTTAGTAAAAATGTCATAACTATTTTACAGCAACATAATTTTTGTTGATACTGTATTTGGGATATTTGATTATATATATAAGTTTTAATTATTGTAGTCTTAGTTTATTAGTTTTAATTATTGTCTGTATTGGTCATTGATGAATTTCAATAATAATAGTTTCTTTCTTGTGCTACTTTTGTGTTTTCTATAACGATAAAATATTATTATTTTTGTATAAATAAAATAAATTAAAAATATTTGAGTGATGATTGTTATGCATCTAAAAAGGCCTGATAAAAATGTATTTGGGCAGTCAGAAAAGGCAACTATTATATAATGGGCATGCTATAGGACTGGGAAAGGACATTTGTATTTAGTTGTACGTAAAGTTAAGAGGATAAATTATATGAAACTCTCGAAAGATTAAAGTTTGGAATTTAAATAAATAATCCTTTGAACTTGTTAAAAAGAGATACTAAAATAAGATGAAGATGAATTCTTTTATAGTTGTAAAATTCGCTTAAAAAATTGCATTTTATTTGCTAAGGAGACAATTTGTTTTAAAATTTCCTTATTAAATCAAGATAATGTTTCCCTGAAGGCGTCATAAAAAGGGTTTATACCATGAAATCAACCCATAATTTCTTTTAAATCTCATGTGCTAAAGATGGTAATTTCTGGAGTCTTCTGGCAGAGTAATGAAGCTCAATGCGAGCAGCCCCTGTATGGAAATTGACTTATCTGCAAGTATTTTGTAGTATCTCGTGCAATACTAACTCAATTGCTACAGACATAAGCTGTTTCACATCATCTGAATTGCTAGTATTTTCATAAAACCTATATTAAAGCAGTTCCATAAAAAGGCCTGTATTGCTACGTCCGGATATGTGAAACAAAAATAATGGACCTTCTTTACCGATTCAATGTATAGAAACAGCTTTATTAAAAAACATATATGTGTTGTAGAGCGCAATCTAGCGGAAAGTAAATTTGGAGATATCTCCGTCATGCAAATGCGTTCTTGAACTTTCGGTTTTGTCGAAGGAATCCATTCTTTTGTATACTTAGAGCATTCAACTTTTGAACGTATTGTAAAGTATTAGATGGTTTTATTTGCTTTCCTTTCCCACCATTGCAACATGCTATTGTTTCGTTTTATACGAGTATTATATAAGAGTTTCATAAAAATTCCACTTTGAATTTCAACAACATTTAACAATCTAAACATTTGAATTGGGCTTTTCTAAAATAATAAAATGATTCCCTTCAAATAGTTGTCATGCTGATATAAATTCAATACATTTTCATCATTTTCAATACATATGAGTCTATATTGCACAATCATATATCTACACATACATATTATATATACTACATATTAGAGCACATATGGTATATATATATATATATACTGCACATATTAAAGCATAACTGCTCATTCGTGAATCAATTGTAACATAATGTTTCTTGCGATTGCCGTAATGCATCACAGCAATGAAACGATGGTACAGCAAGAGGTCGTTCCGTTTTTGCAGCTTAAATTCTCATGAAAAAAACGCGAGGACTCATTCTTTTTTGTAAATTCGTATAACGTCATCTGTCACATAAAGGCAACAATTGCAAGTAGAGTAACACACATCTATTAATTAGATGGTTGTTGTAAAAACATGTAGTCCTGTGCTACAATTACCTTTCACTTTGAGAGAATGACGAAACATGATTGAAAGCAATCGAATGAGTTCAGGGTCAGAGCGAAGCACCATATTGCTTCTATCATATGCGTTGATTCTTTTTCGAAAAGTATGTTCTCATTCATTCTATGATGGTTTCAGGAACTCCAAACTTGTCAAATATTTAGTATGATTGGCATTGCAAATCTCTTAAAATTATTCTGATTTTCATCTCGTGTACACTGAATTTGATAAACAACTATGAATTAGTGACCTATTAGAAGTTTTCAGTTTGTTGCATTTCTAAGAATATCGATCCGATCAAAAGGCCATTAATAGTAAGTAAAAAGTAAAGCTGTTTTATTTTACCTTAAACTATCACGAAAAGTGCATACTCTGGTCAAATTGTCTTCATCTGTTTTTGTTAGTATCTAAAGCACAATCGTTAAGAATTTATATACAGTTTCCATAAACATGATTGTAACGAAGTAAAAAAATGATTAATTTTTCAACAGTTTTCGCTAACATATTAACTGCTGGATATGGTACTTCTCACTGCATTTTTAGTATTCTATAACGCATTACTCTCAATACATTAATTTAAAACAAATTAACAGGTAAACTAGATAAGTTTATTGTAATATTTATTTCAATCTACTACTGACAATTAATAGTTCTGAATAACATTCATTCTATTTTATTCAATAACTAGTAAGTTGCAGTTAATTAGTCACATATCTGAGAAACATCAATATTAATTCTAAGACGCTTTGGAACTTGTTATAATTTTTTCTCTAAAAATATTATTTTAAGGAAAGAAACGGACGCCACAAATGAGTTCTACTTGTTTTTCTTTAGGTTTGATAAATAATTTTTTTTTTTTTTTACATTTGGTAATCATGTAACAGGGGAGTAAACAACATATAAGAATATAAGATTTATGTAGTTCTGTCCAATTTTTAGTTAATTCCCAAATAATCTTCTCACATCTTGAGATAATTAACTAGAAATAGATAAATTTCATCTAAGGAATGGATAGTTATTTTTTACTTTCCGTCGTAGGAATCTTTAGGATAAAAATTGTCGAATAGTAGAACATAAGAGAAAATTGTCCCCAGAAAACCAAATATGAACTTTCTCCTTATTGGAACAATCTTCCATACTGTGAGACACATTTCTTCCTCAATGCAAGAAAGAAATTTCTGAGACGGATTGGGGAATAATTCTCGCGCTTTTTAGTTGAGAGCAACTTGGATGCCTCGAAACTAGTGACGCGCAAACAGTGGTCACGAAAAACATGTGGTGCAAAGAAGGCACGTAATCAAATATGAAAAATTTGATTCCAAGTGAAGGACGGACAAAATCGCATAATATAAATCAATACTTGTGAGTAAAATGTTGCAAAACATTAAAAAGAAATTTTTTTATCTATAGACTCGACCTTTCGTTTAATACATAAAAGATCTTAAAACCTCGTCGCTACTTAATCCAGAATGTTCATCAATATTTTTAGAGATTTTCAGAATATTGTCCCTTATTTGATAGCATACAAGAGAATAAAACACTGCAAATGACGATGCAGGAAATTCGCAAAATGCATGAAATATAAATGTAATTATAATATTAAAAATATGTACGAACCATCTGTTATGGTCTGTATTTGCAAAATAGATTTTATATAAATTTTGAGGTGACATGAAACGAAAAACATCTATAAGGATCAATAAAAAAAGGCAATAAAAAACAAGATGTATCCGAACAAAATAAAACCGCGTTTTTCCCTCTTTTGTACAGGATTCAAAATACAAACAATTCTTTTCATTTCAATCCACATTACTCCTATATGACAGCGAAACAGAAGCACAATTGAATTCTCCAAAACAATAACTGCAATAAATGCAGAATTCTTGTATAAATAGTAATTTGCCGAAATCAATGTGTAAACGAATAAACAAATCATCAGAGCATTGAAAGCTATGTTTAAGATCCATATTGCACTTTTGAAATGGGTCTTGAAACGTTTTGGAGAGTTGATGATAAAACTGCATCGGAATAGAAGAAAAATACTTTTATAGAAGAAATTCATTTTTTATTATAATTTGTTTATAAAATTTTTAGATATATTTCAAAGAATCATAAATTTGATTATTTCTAAATTCATCAAGCACAAACGGAATATTATTACGACAGAATGATTTTTTCGAATCATTTTCTGATTTTCAATGAATCAATCAGTAGTAAGACTTTTGAATTTTAAAGACAAGAAAAGAGCAGTGGCATTCACATTTGTAAACAATGATATGACATATTAAAATATATTCATGAAAATAAATTATTGAACATCTTCAAAAGCTTAGAACAAATTCAATTTTCTTAGAATATTTTCTTCAATAATGAAGATTATCCACAGTTTTTTAAATTTTAATTTCGTTCAAATACATGGAAATGACAGAAAATTCTATTAAAACACCTTCATATTTTTAGAGTGCATAAAATAATGATAAATTAATTAATTTACAACAGTACAAAGTTCTTAAGTAAAAATCGCGTTACCTTATCTATTACTCATTTCTGAAACATGAGAACATTTTCTGCAAACCATTCGGGAAAAGTGGTACATGGGAACGAAATTATCAATGAGAACGTACTGGAAGAACGTACTGGATTAAACACGCAAATAAATCATTTGTTCGAATTTATAATTACGTTGGTTACGTTATTATCGTTTGAATAAAATCTCCTCCTAAAATTTATATTTTATTGTATATAAATATGCCTTATTCTTATAATTGAGGAGTGTCGATGATAACATATGTTTCTCAAAAGTAAAATAAAAAATATTTGCATTCAATTTCTAACAATTAAATTATTTTTTGTTTACCTCAGAATATTTGACGGAAAATATTTCCAACAATTTGTTCAATTTATTTTTTTTTCATTTATTTTTACACTCATGACCATAAATTAAGGATAATGAAGTTCAGGCAAAGAAAGAGACAGAAGCAAAGCAAATTTGACTTATTTGTAAAGTCTATTTATTAAACAAAAGGTAAAGAGCAAAAAAGATGCTATATGTTTGACAAAATTAATAAAAATTGCGATTTTTACTCCCTGGAGCAAATTTCAAAAAGAACCTATTTACAAAAACAGTATAACATGGTTAGTATGATGGTTAATATGAAGTATGTCTCCCGGACGATGCAATACAGGCCTTACAACGCATAGGCATGCTGAGTATCAAATTATCAATCTGATCTTGGGGAATATTACACCACTCATCAAGCAATGCCCTCCGAAGTTCCGATTGACAGGTAGGAGGGGGTTGACGGGCTGCAATTTGTCGGCCAAGCATATGCCACACATGCTCTATTGGATTCAAGTCCGGTGAGTATGCTGGCCAATCCATACGGGTGATATCCTCCAATTGAAGGCACGGTGAGGACGGGCGTTGTCATCCATAAACTGAAATTCATCACCTATGGCGGATCGAAACAAACGTACATGTTGTTCCAGAATGACATCCCGATAGATGTGGCCTCACATCGTTACATCGTTACTCTGAACACGCAGGTCAGTTCTGGAACCAAGAATAATTCCTCCCCAAACGAGCCATCCTGCACCACCATAACGGTGTCGTTCAATGGTGTTCTCTTGGTGGTCACGGGCACCTGGCGCTCTCCATATGAAAGTCCGGCAAGAATCAGACTGCAAACCTGGACTCGTCGAAAACATCACACCAGACTACTGTTGCGGTGTCCACAATGCATGCTCTCTACTCCAGGTTAATCGCAGGCGACAGTGAGTTGCAGTAAGTGGAACACATCTGACAGGCCTACGAGCATATAGACCAATCTGCCGTGAGCGTCTGTACACGGTCTGCCTCGAAACTGTCGTACCGGTAGCTGAAGAGAACTGACGAGACCGGTCTGATGCTGTGCTCCGTCTGTTTCTTTTGGCAGTAACTGCTAAATACCGGTCCTCATTCGGCGTTGTAACTCGGGGGAGACCTGTGCTGCAACATCTACTCACATTACCATCATCTTGGAATCGTTGCCAAAGCCTGGAGATGACACTCTGGACGATTCCAAGTTCCTCGGATACTTCCAGCTGGGTACGTCCACATTCCAGTCGTCCGATAATTCTACCACGTAAAAAATCATCCAAATGCTTCCTTTGTGCCATAACTATGCGGTTATTGCACTGAAAGGCGTTTAAAGCGCTTGTGAACAATTTACTTCTTTGCCACCATTTCTTATATAGCCCTCTTTTACACTCGTCATTGTGACGTACTATCCGCGCCATCTGATGGTTTCCTGTAATTTGCATATTCTTCTTCAAGATGTGTGTGATAATTCTACAGTTGAAATTTTTATTTGAGAGTTCAATTTCTGTGTGATTCTGTATTATCAATCTATATCTTAATTTATGGACATGAGTGTATTTTAAACTTGAATTTTAATTTCTAATAAAGGACGAGACTTTGTACAAAATGTTGAATATGTTAAGTTTCAGTAGCATCACAAGAAGATGTATTCATAAAAAGATTCTTTTAAAACGAAAAAGTTCTTAACGAAACTAAATTCTTTTCATAAATCTAAGAAATATATATTTTAAATTATATTTGTATAATTGGTTCCAAAATTTACTACACTGTGATACTTTCATTCAGTCGTAAGAAACTTTTAAAACAAATCAGTTTTATATTGAAATTTCTCTTATGTGTCTACTGCAGCTACTACTGCACCATACCTCACCATTGTGCCTAGAGCTGAATTGGCCCTTTACAGTTCGGGAATGATGTGGGTGAGAAAAAGTCTGATTGGGCTCTGTGACGCTCTGCGGTCATATTAGTCCGGGACCTATGGCTTATACTGGATTGCAAGCAACTACAAACGTCAGTGGCCCCGCCGGGATTCGACCCCCATACCTGTGGTACCCAGTGCCAGAGAGCTAGCCACTTGGCCATCAAGCCTCTCTTTCTCTCTCTTGTGTCTCTTAAAATCATGAAAAAAATCCGCCTAAAGCCATTGTATAAAATATTTTTGTAAATAACCATCCTTTCGGTTCGCCATCGGTTATGTTGAAGATTATATTCTGCATGTACATGTACTATTCCTGTATGTACATATATTCCTCGGACATCAGGCCCCACACATGTATACTACATGCAAATGTGTGGGACCCAATGACTAAATGGCTAGCACTGTGGCGCTCGATAAGAAAAGGTTTGGGGTTCGAGTCCGGTGGGGTGCTATAGATGTTGTAGTGGTTCGAATACACCGTACTTTCCGGTCTAATAGGATCTAGAGCGTTGTGGCTGTAGTGTTACTCGCGTCCGTAGCTTGTATCTTCAAGCTACACGTGTCCCCTGAGTAGTGCTAAATGAGTAACAGTGGTGCAGCCCTTGCTTATGGCATAAAGGTTAACTGTTTATATATTGACAGCTGCATTAGAACAACAATAACATGTGCCAGATGTCTGAAGTCCATACGATTATTAAACTCTAAAATATCCTAATACTCTACCTAAACTGCTTCAGAAGATATTGTTAAACGTATTATTTACTCTTCGGGAAATTAAAAATTTCTTTCAAACTTGAAAGCAATTTTATTATTAAAAGTCCTAATTTATAAGGTCCTCTGTTCTAGCGTTTACCCTTTATATCAAAATCAGGGGTATTCGATACTCGAATGTTCATTATCAGCCATCCATTTTTGGAAGAATTGGATTTTTATCTGTAATTAAGATGCGCGTAAATCCTTAATTCGATAAAATTCCTTTTCAATAAAAATGTAATCCTGCTCTATTATTTCGTTGGCGCCTTGACAATTTTAATAGTGAAAGGAACTGAAGGAATTATCGGATAGAATTTTCTATGAAAGCCTTTAAAGCCTATTCTTCAAATCATTAGGAAACTCGTGATTAATTTGATTGCAACATATATTTTTTTCCTGAGAAGTAGATATATTTACGAATATTTTAGAAAATGGCTGAAAATAGTGTCTCGACTGCGAATGAAAATACCTTTTGTGCAACGGATGCGGAAAAGATTTTCTGAAAAAAGAAAATTGGAACAGCACTCGCTCTGCCACTCGGAATCGAAGCCTCATGAATGCTCCATATGCAACAAAAGATTTGTGAGAAAGGGTGCCTTAAAGCAGCATTTGCACATACATGAAGGGTTAAAATCCCACAAATGCGAAATATGTGATCGAAGTTTTGTTCAGAAGAAAAGTTTGCAGCGCCACATCCTTACTCGCACGAAAGAGAAGCCTGAGAAATGCTCTTTATGTGGAAAAGCTTTTGCCTCTAAATCAGGTTTACGTAGCCGTTTGAGAACCCACACAGAAGAAAAGCCCTTTTCTTGTGAGCTGTGCAATGCAAAGTTTTCTCATAATTATAATTTGCAAGTACATTATCGCATCCACACCGAAGAAAAACCGTATGTGTGCGACATATGCCAAGATGGTTTCTCGCGAAAAGAACATTTAAAATTCCATGTCCTTACTCACACCAAAGAAAAACCCTATGTGTGTGACTCATGCCAAAAGGATTTTCCATAAAAAGTAATTTATCTCGTCATATGAAAACTCATTTAAAATAAAAACAGCAAAATTTTTGTTGTCCATAGAAAATAAATTTTAATGATAAATACGTATAGACGTAAGTATTCGTATTGCTTTAGCTGTCCTTAATTTTAATATTTTTAAAATTTTATTGTGAATTATTGATCTTTTAATTAGAATTGTGACTTTTTATAGAACTGATGTGTGCAACTTTTTAAACGTTAAAAACATTTTTACATTATACTATTGAATCTTGAGTGGACAAAGTAACCTTTCAGTTTATAGGAAGAATCGATAAAAACAGTATACAGTTCTCCTCTATTATTGGACAATTTTTGAATGAACGAAACGTGCATTGTATATAAAGCAGAAATGAATTTATGCCACTCTAGGCTTTTATTGTATTACTATGTTTTCTTAAATTTGATAATTGAAATAAGAATTTTAAAATGGTATGAGTGATTGCCGTTTTAAACTTAAACATTTTATAATATAGGATATTTAATTTTTATCCATTTGAAAGTTTTTATGCATAATTGATTTGTTAAATTAATTTATAATATTTGAAATGGGAATTTAAAAAAAAAAAATCATAAATCTTTATTCTGTAATATCAGATTTATTTCATAATTCGGACAAGCCTGTACAAAAGACAATGTATAATTTGCAGAATGATTTATATTTCTAGAGAAGCGTTGATTGTCTACAAAATTTCAATTGGAATTTTATTTGTAATCAAATGTTAAACGAAGACAATTATTGAAATAAAACGTATTTTTTAATTTTTTCAGCTATTTCTTTCATTACTAATGTTGTCAAAATTTTATTCATGTGAAACAAAGACTTTTCTTTTACCTATTTGTGTAGAAATATGTTAACGATTTCTGCTTGAAACAGATGAAAAGTATGGGTCATAGTGTGCACTATTAATTTATTAATGATTTCTTTACCTTGTTCTTATACGTGGTTCTTGTAATTCTGAGCTTGTGAAATGGTTTATGGGCGGGAAGATATCTTATGATCCAACACTGATCAGTTTATTTTGGCGAATTTGTGCGGCTTCTTGTTGGGAAATAAATTTATTTAATGATTTGAAAGAAAACTGCAGGTTTTAGAGGCTCAAAAGGAAACGCATGCAACAAGTAAAATATGATGAGTGATTGTGCGGGATTCACATTCCTTGTAGTTGTCACCCAGGTACCTAAAGAAATTGCATCTTAAATTGCACAAACAAGAACAATTGAACCAGGCAGCTGACACCGCATTTTCATCAGAAAACTCTAATTGTAAATATTTATTTTCCAAAGGATATTTCTACGTATAATTTTTCTGTTGTCTTAAATCAAAATTATCTGTATTTTATAATTGTCCTTTGAAAAAGGCACATGGTATAATACCATTACTAGAATGTAGAATATTTTCTCTTAAAATAGTTGCTCAAAATCACCTGTTCATTAGATAATAAATAAAAGCGTGAACCTTACTTTTACACATATTTTAACCCAATTTAACAGCTTCAGCCAAGCTTATCGTCCGCCCCATTTTAGCCGAGACTTCCCTCCCCCAGATGCAACATCTTTGTAAATCGATATTCATTTGCAGCAGTAATCCTTGTCCAATACAACTGAATATGGGATCAATAAATTTTCGCACGATCCATGATAGAGTCTAAAGTGAAAAAAATCCCTCAACTAATATCCAAACATGTGAAAACTTTTCAATAAAAGAAATGAGAAATTTTACACTATCATACCAATAAAAGTTTCTATTGACGGGATGGATAAGCTATTGTGGAATGTAGCATCTTATAGCAAAAAAAAAGTATTCTTTCAAACATGAAAACATTTCTCTCGTGCATTATGGATCGAATTCATGAAATTGCTGTTCATCCCAAAAGTCTAGTATCATAACTGAAATTATGCTAATTGCGATGTTGCTTAGGATTATGGCAAAATTTACTTTTCAAAAATATCCCCAGCAAAAACCTCTATTCCAACAGCATAAATGACACTGTACATTTATTTTACTCAACCTCATATACAATACAATCTATATGCATCTCCATTTTAATCGATTTGTTTTCAACAAGGTTTTACTTGTAAACTCTCCAGAAAACTGCATATAATAAAATAGTTGCAACAAACTTAATAAATGTTCTTTGATATTTTTATTAATGACAACATGCAAGTCACAAATATAAATGTATGCAGTTTTTTTAATCACCTTATTATTATTGATAAAAAGGATATATGGCCATTAAATATCGATTCTTGCTTCTCTTTCGCATACTATAGCTATTTAGTCAGTAACCTAGAAAATCAGGAAATAAATCTAAATAATAACAGTTCACACTTTCTTAAAAGAGGTTGGTTTGTAGAGGATATTCACATAGTCTATTCTGGGATGTTATCTCATTCGAGAGGAAATTTAACGAAGAATTTTGAAAAGAAAGAGACACCTCCCAAAAAAAATTAAAATATAATATGAAAATTGATATATTTGATTTGTTCTAAACATGAGGTTTAAAATTAGTCATGGGAGTGCAAACTGATAAACAGCACTGCTTAAATAGAATTTGATTTTAAATTAGGTCAAATATGCGTACAAATATTAAAGCAATATCATATTAGTTCAAACCCTAAGGTTCATGATCTTTATTCGAGTTATTAAATATCGAAAAAATTCAAATGGAAAAGAACATGTTCATTTTTGGCCAAACCATTCAGCAATCCGAATGAAAACATCTAAAGCTACTAGTAATCCTTTATTATCGATTTACCAAATATAAACATAATTGATCTAATTCTATATCAGGATAAGATTGATCAAATACATAAAACTCAAATAGTACCCATATCTTACTATAGTAAAAAAAATATATAATATACAGTACTTAAAATCACTTAGCATTGTATAAATATTTAATATGATTTTTAAATCAAAAGGTCGTTTAATTTTTCCAACCAAGAATGGTAGTATAAAATTACATTGCTATAATTAAAACTGGACATTTGAAACCCTTAAAAAACAAAATTGTTCATAATATCTTGACTGATTAACCTTAAAAGAGCAATCAACCAACAGGACTGAATTATATGCACTCCAATATGCATCCAAATAAGATAACTTATTACAGAATTATGAATTTATTTCCCTCTTTTATGTATTGCTTGAAATATTGACTCAGTTTAAGTATGAAGATAACCCATTTGAAAGCTGTTTTAATGCAATGTATTCTCCAAAATTTTTACCGATGAATTTTTAATTTAAAGAAATATTTTTCTATTAGAATTGATTCTCTGCTAACTTACATACTGTTTTCGGTATTTTGACTCACAAACATAAACATTCGTCACTACTACAGAAGACGAATAGCCGTTTCAGCTTTACCCAGAGTGCGTATAGTATTCTTTGCAGCATGCACCTTTATTATTATGCTACAACAAACTTGAGGGGATATACTCAAGATTGACATCATTAGAGGATTAACATCCTTTTTTAAATGAAAAAAAAAGGAAGGGCATTCCAGCCTAGAAACGTATCCAGCAAAATATCGATAAAAGATAAGTTTTCGGTTCGATATCGATTGATAAGTTATAATTATATGCTACTGCTTAAATTATCATACTAATATACCTAAAATTTTGAAAAGATATTGTTAAAAGTATTACTTATCCTATTAAAATGTGGTTATTTCAAAGTTAACTATTTTACTATTAAAATTATGTTCTAATATGTAGCTCTGTTAATTATCTCTCATATCATGCTCAGAGTGTTTCGATACTCGAAGTTCAAAATCAACAAATCAGTTTTGAAAGATTTTAATTTTATTTGGAATTCAGATCCACCGTAATCATAATTTTGCTAAATTTCCTTTTATAAATGTAATCTGGTCTATTTTTCCATTGGTACTTTGATAATTCTAATAATGAAATTAACTGAAGTAATTTTTTATCGGACAGAACTTTACAGGAATGCATTCATAGCAAATTCTTGAAAGTCTCGTGTCTTTCGGATTACAACTGCTGGAAAAAGTTTTCTCCCGAGTAGCTCATATAATTACAAATTTTAAAAAATGGCGGAAAACAGGGTTTCGACTGTAAAGGAAACTGCTTTTATGTGTGACATCTGTGGAAGAAGATTCTCTCAAAACACCGTTTGACACAACACTTGATCTGCCACGAAGTATCGATGCCTCATGTGTGCCACATATGCGATAAAAGATTTCTCAGAAAGGGCGAATTAAAGCAGCATTTGCAAATGCATGATGGGCTAAAATCACATAAATGCGAAATGTGTGGAAGAGGTTTTGTTCGTAAGAACGATCTGCAATGCCACATGCTTACTCACACGAAGGAGAAGCCAGCGAAATGCTCTTTGTGTGGAAAAGCTTTCTCCAGGACGTCACATTTGAAAGTACATTTGAGGAAGCACACGAAAGAAAAGCCCTTCTCGTGCGAATTATGCAATGCGGAATTTTCTCAGAAGAATGATTTGCAACGACATCATCGCATCCACACAGAAGAAAAACCGTATGTGTGTGGCATATGCCAAAGAGGGTTTTCCCGAAAAGATAGTTTATCACGTCATATGAAATCTCACACAAAATAAAAATGTTGAATTTTATTTTGTGTGCAACATAGTTTTATGAAATATGCTATTCTAAGGAAATCGAATCTTCATTTTAAATACGGTATGATTTATGTATACGTATGCATTTGTCATTTAACTTACTATTTTCAAAAATTTTATTTTGAAGCATCCTCCTTTTAAGATAAATGTTACTTTTTATTCAAGTGACGTGTGCGTCGTTTTAAACACTAGAAATATTTTGTCTGATACTATTGAATGTTGAGGGGATGAAGTATCAGTTTAAGTTATGGAAAGTGTCAAAATAAATAGTATTGAAATTTTAATGTTTTATTAGACAAGTTATAAAAAGATATTTCTGATATAAAGCTATAATGAGACTTTTAATGATTTCATATTGTAATTTTCACTTTTAACAATACATAAACATTTCAAAATATACATTTAGTGTGTATGTATGTGCATTAATTTAGGATTCCTTTTTAAACTATATAGAATATTTAATTCTCTCGTTTTGCCATTTCTCTATTTGGATTTTTTCCCATGTAAAAGTTTTATGTATTATTGTGTATTTTTAAATGAAGTTTACTATTTGAAAAGGTTATTTTATACAAGCAGAATTTCATGAAGATTTATGTTTCATTCTGTAACAATTGATTTGTTTCATATATCGGACGAGTCATTTTTAATGATATTTTCTTATTTGCAGTAAATTGAGTGTATTTTTAGAAAATTGTTGTAATAATTTCAATAGACAAATTATTTGTATTGAAATATAAAAGATAATTAATCGTTGAAATAAAACTTATTTAAATTTTTTACTTTCGGCTATGTTGGAATTATTTATGTTGTTAAAATGTTATTTATGAAAATTTACAGCTGCTTAACTTAACCTACCTGCGTAAAAGGCTAAAGAATTTTGTTGGAAACTGCTGAAATGTATGGGACACAGTGCCACTGTTTTTTCTGGTCATTTAAAAAGGACTTGTTTTTGGTTCTATGTATTTTTCTGCCAATTCTCATCTTGTGAATTCACAAGAAGTGGGCTATGGGTCGAATGATAAATTATCATGTCTTGATTTATTTTCTTCAATGGGTATTGGCAGTTTAAAATTGGAAAATACATTATTTTATGATATAAAAGGAAACATTTCAGGTTTAACGGTCACAAAACGAAACTCATGCAACCATGTAAAAAAATGACGAGTGAGTGTGACGAATGCGCATTCCTTGTAGATGCTCCCCGTCGCCTAAATAAATTGAGACCTGATTTGACAAAGACATGGATAAGTAAACCAAGGTCTCTTTTTTTTTTTTCACAAAACTCAGTTAAAAATAATCATTCCTCCAAGTTACATATCTACGCTGATTGTTTTTTTTTGTTGTTGTTGTTGTTAATGTTGTTGTGGTTCTTGTCTTGAATCAAAATCGAACCAGTTGAATTTTTAGACCTGTCTTCTATATTATGCAATATTTTTTTTTTCGATTAATCGTGAGTAGATTATTTTCTCCTCAAATATTAATTTAAAATCGTTTATTAATAATATTTTAAAGAAACATAAATAGGTTTAAATATGTGAATAGACAATGTTTAACTGCTTCCTCTAAACTTATCGCTCGTAACATTTAATCACAGACTTCAAGATATAATTCTCTTTGTACAATCAGATTAAAGCGGCAATAATCCTTTTCCATTACAACTCAATATGCCATCAAAAAACATGAAATGAATTTTCGAACCATCGATAATATAGCCTAAAGAAAATAAATTGTCTAATGAAAATTAAAGTTTAACTATTTACAATAAAAGAAATTTTATACAAAGTTTCTTTAGGAGAAGGCTGTATTTAATAACAAAAAAACCAGACGTTTCATTTCATTCACGTATGTCATTGTTTCTTGTATTATGCAATTAACAGAAAGTCATCCTAAAAGTCTAATATCGCTGTTAAAACTAAGTGCTATACTGCTATTTGTGATATTGCTGGTAACTGTGGTAAAATGTACAATGTTATCAAAAGTATCCGCACTGGAAATCTTTTTCTAACAGCAATAAAATTGCAAGTGCGAACACTAATTTATTATTAGTGTTTGTACTTGCTATTCAAGACTCCAATCAAAACTATTCGCGTCTCATTTTAATCGATTTGATTTCGACAAATTTCCGTTTGTAAAATCTCCAATGTAACACCAGAAAGTAAAAGAAATGTAACAAAATTATTAAGTGTTATTTTTATTCTAATTTTTAACATTTATTAAATAACTATAGCAACATTTCGCTCGCGGGAGAACTTTCACAAATAATTAATTAAATACATGCATCTCCCAACTCGAATCACAATATTTATATATATGCATAAATTTATTGTAATTCATCACAATTAATCAAGTTGATTTATACTCCTGATTCATCAAATTGATTTATCTTAGAATTACCTTATGTTCAATTCCAATATCATTGTTCAAGAGTTATTCCTTCTGAAGTTTATAGAGTTACAAGTTATGTATTTATAATGAAAAAAAAAAAATATTGAAACAAACAGTACGATGTAATTTCCTGTATTTGAATTTGAGCTAATCTTTTGAGAATTTTTTATATGCTTAAAATATTGCAAGTAGTCTGTAGCCCACGGAGTAGAGAAGCAATTCCATCAGGAATAGGACGGCCTGATGGCCAATTGGCCAGCGCTCTGGCCTGTGCTACCTCAGACTCTAGGTTCGAATCCTGGCATAGTTTTTTGGCAGATTGGCATTTGGTATAGATAGCAATCCTGGTGCCATAGATTTTTTTAGTTGTTCGGAATCCTTTTAAGCTGTTGGTCCCGGTCTGTTTAAGCCCCGTGTGCACAAAATTGATGATTTGCATTTCATTACGAAATTATGTAAACAAATAGAAAAATACATTTCGCAACAACATATACCAACATAGTTGGACACCGATTAGCGCTGTTTCAGTATTACAATGTAGCATTGGTATTTCCTGATATTGCAAGCAGTTGTTGGTATAGTTTTTTCGAAAACTACAATATCATGGATGGTGTAGATAATACTAATCTATCCTTGGAATACGTTGAGCGACACATCTTTGAACAGAGTGGGGATTGGTTTGGTTTGTCGCTCTACGGTCATGTTATGCACACTTTAGGTTAAACAAACCGGGGCCTACAGTTTAAAGTGGATTTCGAACCACTACAATCACCCATGGCATCGCCGAGACTCGAACCCGAAACCTGTGGTACAGAGCGCTAGCCACTCGGCCAACAGGCCCCTAATACAGTGGGGAGAATGTATGGCCGGAGCTATGCAAAGCTGTTTGCACAAAACAATCCATTGTTGATGTCGACGAAAGGGTCAATTAGTAAATGAAACGGGGTTATGTAATATAAATGCGCAGGATATTGAAGATATAACCGGTCAACTTCTTTAGCTGGAACACCGAGAAAGGAGAATTTGTTTTTATCAATAAAAACATGCAATGCATAAATGGTTGTTTATGCAAAACTCTAAATCATCCTATTTCTATTCCTAACAATAATATATCGCTTTTAATATTCATTTTCCTTCTCTTTCGCAAACTTAGTTATTTAGTCTGCAAATTAGCAAAGCAATTTGCAGAATGGCAGTTTCCTCATTGGTAAAAAAAGGTGCTTTGTCCAGATGTTCGCATTATTTATTCTGGGATGTGATCTCATTTAGAAGAAATTATAAAAAAAAAAAAAAATTTTGAAAAAAAAAAAACTCTTCAAAATTCGAATAATTTGAAAATTGATATATTTTAATTTTTTGAAATAGGACTTAAAATTCATAATGACAGTGTAAACTTATAAGACAGTATTTAATGGAAGAAATTCGTTACAAACTAACTCAGATATTGATAAAATATTAAAACAATATCACATTAGCCCAAAATCTAACGATCAACATTTATATAGAAGTTAAGTATCGAAAAAATCTAATGCAACGTTTTAACATTTTCCCACCAAATCATTATCATTCTAAATCGAAACCGCTAAAGACTAACTACTTCTATAACTTATAATCGATAGACTGAATATAATCATAGCTATTCTAAATTATGTATGAAGATAAGTTTGATCGGACGAAATGATAAGATCTTTGAGATAAGATAATTTTCCCATGAAAGATAAGTCACAAAACAATAGATTTTACTAAAGAAGAAAAATTATAAAATAAAATAATCACAGCATTTATGAGTCAATAATCTTCTAATTTTTTTCCTAGAAATATAGATGGTTTAAAAATTCTTTTGCTTTGTCTAACGCTGAAATTTGAGCACCCTTAATAAAAAAAAAATTGTTCGAAATACTTTGTTTGATTAAATTAAAAAGAACAATCAACCAAACGGATTGAATTAAATACATAGATATGCATCCAAATAATATTACTTAATATAGAATATGAGGACGGGTGGTCGAGTAGCTAGTGCTCTGGCACACGGTACCACAGGTTTCGGGTTCGGGATCTCGGCGGTGCCATGGATGATTGTAGTGGTTCGGAATGCACTTTAAGCCGTAGGTCCGTGACTCCGCGTCCGTAGCTTATCCTCAATCTATATGTGACAGTACTAAGTGAGTAACGTCGGTTCAGCGCTTGCCTTAAGGCATCAAAGACAACTGTCTAAGTGTTTGCCAATCGCATTATAAAAAATATGATACAATTAGATATTTATTATTTTTTTCCGTATTGCTTGAAATAAGGAATCACTTTATTTGAAGGGTGTTTTTGCGGAAATGTATTCTCCGAAATTTTTCTCAATGAATTTGATTTAAAAAGAAAAAAAAATCTATTAGAATGGATTCCCAGCTAATGCACATGTTGGAGTTTCGCATTGCTTGACTCGTGGATATAAACATTCGCCACCACTACGGAAAATGTGTAGCCGGTTCAGCTTTAAAAGAATTGCGTATAGCAGTCTCTAAAGCATGCGCCCATATTAATGTACTACATACTAGAGCAAACATACCCATATATGACAAAATAAAGGGATTATAGTCCTTATTTTTTTAATACGTGGAAACAAAAGGATGGACTGGGCCTGAATGGCCGAGTGTCTGGTGCTCGGTGCCACAGGTTTCGGGTTCGAGTCCCGGTGATGCCATGGATTTGTAGTGGTTCGGAATCCACTTTAAGCCGTAGGTCCCGGTCTCCTATGACTGTAAGAGAGTCACGGAGCAGAGTCAGAACCTACGGGTGCTCCATCAGACCAAAAGCTGCACCCTCTTCCTTCCTTAGATGAGGGACACGACAACAACAACAAGGATAGATTCCAGCCAGAGATATTTATCCTGTAAAACGTTGATTTACACGAAAGCTTTCCGTTCAGCATCGATTGCCATGTTACAATAACACACATGCATTCCCATATATGATCTAGATTACTACAGGATATATATAATTTAAACTTTTTAAAAATATCATACTATTTTATCTCAAACTTATAAATCAAAAATTATCATAGATATATAAAATTATCATAGATTCAAAAAATATCATTACCAAAATATATCGTTAAAAAATTTCTTACCCTATAAAAATTAAAAATGTTTTTTTCAAAATTAACCATTTTACTGTTAAAAATTTATTCCAATATGTATTACTATTAATTACCTTTTATACTATGTTCAAGGGTTATCGATACTCGAAGTTCAAAACCAACAGCAAATTTTGAAAATTTGTAAACTTATTCGAATTCAATTCCACGAAAATATTTAAATTTCCTTTTAAATATAAACGTAATCAGTTCCTTTTTAAATATAAACGTAATTTTTAATATAAACGTAATTTATTGAACTTTCACAATTCTAATAATGAAATGAGCTGAAGTAATTTGTACTGGACAGAACTTTTATTTAAAGGAATTTACAGCAAATTTTTAAACCATTATAAACATCGTGTTTCATTCTAATTGTAAGAGTGAAAAAAAATTTTTCCTAAGAAGGAAGTACAATAAAAATTTTAAAAAAAATGTCTCAAAACAGTGTCTCGACTGCGATGGAAAATACCTTTTTGTGCGACGGATGCGGAAAAAATTCTCTCAAAAAAGCAAATTGAAAAACACTTGGCTGCCACTCAGGATCAAAGCCTCACGAGTGTCAAGTATGCGATCAAAGATTCGTGAGGAAATGGGACTTATATAAGCATTTGTTAATTCATGATGGGCTAAAATCACACAAATGTGAAATATGTGGTAGAGCATTTGTTCGTAAGAATAATATGCAATGCCACATGCTTACCCATACAAAAGAGAAGCATCATAAATGTTCTTTGTGTCTAAAAGCTTTTTACACTTCATCAAATCTGAGACGACATTTGAGAACCCACACGAAAGAAAAGCCTTATTCATGCGAGTTGTGCAATGTTGGATTTTCTAGGAAGCATGATTTGAAAGACATTATCGCATCCATACAGAAGAAAAACCGTAGGTGTGTGACATATGCCAAAAAGGATTTTCTCACAAAAGTAATTTATCTCGACATATAAAAACTCACACAAAATGTCAAATTTTTGTGTGTGTGTGTGCTTAACGCTGTTTTATGAGAAACGCCATTCAAGGAAATTGAAGCTTCATTACAAATACGAAATGATTTATGTGTATGTATACATTTGTCATTTATTTTTATTATTTTTAGAATATTACTGTGAAACCATCTCCTTTTAACATAAATGCTACTTTTTATTTAAGTGACGTGTGGGGCTTTTTAAACACTAGAAATATTTTTGTCTGATACTATTGAATATTGAGTGGATGAAGTATCGGTTTAGAATACATATAGAATCAATATAAACAGTAAAATATTTCATGTATTATTAGACAAGTAATGAAAGATGTTTGCATATAAAGTTGGTATGAATTGATACTGAATCAGACTTTTATTGTATTCATATGTATTGTCAGAAATGAAAATTGCAATAAGAATTTTAAAATATATATTTATTGTGTAAATATATGCATTCATTTAAGCTTCCTTTTATAGTGTAGAATATTTAATTTCATCGTTTACATTTTTATATTTGGCTTTTGCATGTGAATGTTTTTAAGCACTATTGTATGTTTTTTTTAAAGAAGTTTTAACATTTTATATAGAAGCAGAAATTTAATAAAGATTTATGTTTAGTTCTGTAACAACAGATTTGTTTCATATATAGAACGAGTCATTTTTGATATTTTTCTAATTTGCAGTAAATTGAGTGTATTTTTAGAAAATCGTTGTAATAAATTTCAATAGACATGTTATTTGTAATCAAATATAATATGTAATTAATAACTGAAATAAAACTGATTTTTAATTTTTACTTTCCGCTCTTTTTTTTTATTATTCTTGTTGATAAAATGTTACTTATGCTAATCTACAGCTTCTTCACTTAGTCTATCCGTGTAAAAGGCTAAAGAATTCTGTTTAAATTTGCTGAAACTGTTTTTGCTGTTTATTTATAAAGGAGTTGTTCATATATGTGCTTCTTGTAATTCTGATCCTTTGAAGAAGATTATGGGTGGGATGATATCTTATGCCCTGATCTAATTTCTTCATCGAATATGGAAAGCTTAAAGTTGAGAAATAAATTATTTTTCGATTTAAAAGAGAGCATTTCAGGTTTCATGGTCACAAAATGAAACCTTGTAAAAGATGAGAGAGTGTGAGGAATTCGCATCCTTTGTAGATGAATTGAGTCCCGATTTGTAAAAACATAAGCAATTAAACCAAAGTCATTTTTCCACAAAACTCGTTTGAAATATTCATAGAAAGAATAATTATTGCTCAAAATCTGGTTTTTGTGTTGGTAGTTCGATTTTGATTTAAGGCAACAATTCGAATTTTATACCTATCTTCTGTATTATAACACATAATTTCTTTTTTTAATTAAACATATGTAGGTTAATGTTTTCTTCAAATAGTAATTCAAAACCTTTTGATTAATTAGATTGTTAATGAAAACTTAAATGTGTTTAAATATGTGTATATTAAATATCTGCATAGATAACTTACCATTTCAACTGCTTTCACTAAAATAGTTATCGCTCGTACCATTTCAACACAGACTTAAACTAAAATAAAATTATTTTTTAAATATTCATATCTAATCGTTAATAATCATTTTCCAATGCGACTGAATTTGCCATCAAGTAGCCTGAAATCTTTGGACAATCGATAACACCATCCGATAACCTAAAAGAAATAAATCTAACGAACTTTAAAACATGTGGAAATTTTTAATAAAAGCAATATTTCCATTTTATACAAATTTTAATATTTTATACAGTGCAATGTTGCTTTTTATAGCAGAAACCAAAATAGAACTTTTAATTTCATTTGCGTGTGCAACTGTATCTTGTATTACGGATCGAATTCAGTTAACAGCGGTTCAATGTAATTGTACGGTTAAAATTGAGTGCTATAGTGCTATTTGTATTATTGCTCGTAATAATGGTAAAATCTACAATAATAACAAAACTATCCGCAGCAAAGCGCTCTTCTATTGGCAATAAAATCTCAAGTAAAAACACTAAATATTTCTTTTGCTGAAGCACATACCAATCCAGTCTATTTGCATCTCATTTTAATCGGTATGTTTTCAATAAATTTCCGTTTGTAAAATCTCCAATGTAACTCCAAAAGTAGTAAAAAATTGCAACCAAACTTATTAATGTGTTTTGGTGCTAATTTTTATCAATTATTAAATGACCATAGCAACATTTCGCTCGCGATTAACTTTCACCCAAAAAAATCAATTAAATAGATGCATCTAACAGCTCGAAGCATAAAAAGAAATAAATTGATTGGAATTAATCATCTAATTCCAAATTAATTCTCTACAGATAGTAATAGCCTTTCATCCCAAATTAATCCAATAGATTTCCCAAAGAATTATCTTATTCTCAATTCCAATATCACTATTCAAGATTCAGTCATTTGAAATTTATAGAGTTGCACGTTATGCATTTAAAAATCTTAACTTCTTATTGTTTGTTTCGGTATTTTTATTTCCTGTATTTGAATTTGAGCTGAACTTTAGCGCAATTAGAGCTGAACTTTAGCGCATTTTAAATATTACAAGCAGTCTACAGCCACGAAGTAGAGGATCAATTTCCTCTGGAATACGAATATTTGTTGTTGTTGGAAGGGTTTGGAACCAATGAAAATCTTTCTGCATAGTGAAAGGTTGTTTGTAAGTTGTTTTTCTTTGTTTCAAATTATTTTTCTTTTTAGACAGTGTTTGATGTATACATGGGTCTTCATATATGACATAATATAACTTCGTAACTTTAACAATGGAAGAAGTTATTACTGATCCAGAATTGCAAAGAAACCTCTGAGGTTGTCTCCGAGGCATCACACAACTTCACAGTCGCATTATGCAAATTTGTTTAAACAGAACCCAAACTATGATATCTGGTAATTCGCAGTGACCATACTACTTCATCGATCCTAACGGAAAGACGCATTTTCCATTCAGATTTTTACATGATAGTCAGCATAACTAGAAACATTTATGTCGGTATCGCTTGTAGAATCTCGATACTACATTAAATCATCAGTTCTACAACATATTTTACATACCAAAATGGGATAAAGAGTCCTCAATGTTCGGAAATTTAAATATATTAAAATGGAAATATTTCAATATAACTTAATTAAATGAAATTATAATACTCCTGTTATTATGTTGGGAAAACAATGACATTTCAAATTATCTTTAATATGTATTTGCGTTAACCAATATTTAACTCAAACATAAAACAAGAACTTCTGAATTTATATCCCTCTCTCTTTCGATTGGTTTTTCTTATCCCACTTGGTCGACAGTAACATCTACCCAAAACAAGACCACGAACCCTTGTGTGAATTAGGCCGAAGATACATGTTAAAAGGGTAAAAAAAATGTGGTTTCTTTTTGAATGATGATTACTTATAAAAATATATCTCACAATAATACATACACAAATAAATCTCACAAAATATACTTATTTATGTTTTTGAAAAAGTTTTCGATCAATTCATATAAAAATGTACGAATCATTGTTTTGTGAAAGTGTTTACAGCGTCAACAGCAGGACTTCGTTGTTTCTCATTAAGTAAAATAAACTTGAAGGTTAGATAGAAGATAAATAGGCTCACGATGCCCAAATTCCCCATCACTTACCTTTTCATACATCTTATCCTTTATCAATGAATTTCACGTAATTATTTACATTTAATTAACACGTGAAGAGTTTTCTTAGGTTTAAATTTAGGATTGAATGTCTGCGTCCTTGCTTTGACTAATCGCTACTAGTTCTTTCTACGCATTACGCCAGTGGTGTCCAAATTGGAGTATGCATATATTTTACAAAAAAAAAATTATAATTATTCTCATACAGTTGCAGTAAGTAGATTACAGTTTGCCAATATCTGGCAGTACTAGAATGGTATCAAAAACTGTAAAATTGCCTCGTATTCAGCAAGTATATGTTGTAATTTATTTTTAATATATAAAAAATAGATAATACCTAAAATATTAAAATACTACTAGTTTGCTAAAAATTTCAATGATGCACAGGATAGATATATGTAGGTTTGAAAATTCTTCTGACATGTATTTTTTCCACCTTTAGTAGAGTGTAATTTAATGTATCCTGAATATTGCTGAATATGCTATACTATCTGAAGCAATAAACTAATAAATTGCGATAACTGAGAGAAAAAAATTTTTTTTTTTTTTACAATGCAGCTGGTAAACAGACATGGACGTCTTTGGATCCCAATAAGGGCTGCACCGATGTTACTCACTTTGCATTACCCAGGGGGCACGTGTAACGTGATGATAAGCCACGGACGCGGGTAACAATGCCTCCGCAGCGCTCTACGATCCTATTAGGACCGGGACCTACGGCAAGTGGATTTCGAACCATTACAACATCCATGGGCAAAACCGGGATTTGAACCCGATACCTGTGGTACCGAACGCCAGAGCGCTAGCCATTCGGCCATCAGGCCCCTGAGAGAAAAAAAATATTAAAGGTATCACATGATTTGATTTTATCCATTTATTTTAAAATATAAAAAATACAGACAGAAAACTAAACAATTCTTTGTTTCCTTAAAAATTCCGTAATGCATATTTTGCTTAATCCTTGCATAAACATTTTTATTAACAGAATCATTTTAATCTTTTATTCACTTAAGAATAACATTCTAAATTGAATATCAGAAATTGTAAAAAAATATATAAATTTATGTTTCTACTATTCCTTTATGGAAAGACGAAACATAATTCAAATTGAAATATAAATAAATTAATAAATAATATAATTTAAATTGACTTATGTTTTGATAAATATAATACAAAATAAATCGTTGATGAACAACTGAAAATTAAAAGGAAATTCAATGATAAACACAATTTGTTTGAAATGAAAATGATTATAGAGAAGCTTTGAAAGCTTTGAATTCACAATACAATGGAAAATAATGAGATTGCGTTAGAAAGAAAAAAAAATTTTTCTTGATAATTATGTCAATGAATAAAGTAGTAAAATTAAGTTCAAAATCCCAAACCATCCTTTAAAAGCGATTGTTAAAATCTTTCCAATAACAATATTTCTAATAGCTGGTTGTCATATCGATTCTTTTCAAATTCTCCAACAAAAATGAAGTCTGGGTACGAGTAACGCAGTGAAAATAAACGTCTTTATGGCATATATATTTCTGCAAGTTCTAAATATCCGATAGACATGGACTCTAACGTTTATGTGCTCAACCAAAAACAAATGCTAATTATATGCAGAATGTTTAAAAATATGAAAAGGATCCCCTATAATTCACTCTCTTCTTTTTATTTCATTGTGGTGCAATTTTTCCTTTAATGGCAGTTACGAACTCTATCACTGTTGAAAACTGTAACCAGAATACTTTTTCATGTTGTACTATATAGATTAACTTTATAATAACAATTTCTGCATTGATACTTTTTACAACATTTATCTTAAAAGTGCTATCCATAATGCTTTATGTACATCCTACTAGTTATACAGCGTTGTAGTTCTGATCCAAAAATTTAATAAGCTGAAGAAAAATTTCTGAAACGCTGAATAAATTTGAAATTAGCAATGGTGTTAATTGGTTACGGATGAAAATTATCGTTATATGTGCTTATTTTTCTCTAGTTTTCTAATTACCTTCAAGCTATGGATTAAGCAAGAATTTCAAATCTTATCTGCTTTTCTTTTCGGATATGAATTTGATAACCAACATAGCAAAATAGGTTACACATTATTGGAAATACATAATTTGATGTTTTTACAAATTACCATCTTTTATGGCATATTATTACCTAATTGTATGCGGCATTCATATCGGCCACATTATCAAAAGCAAATCGCAGCAACACACATAAAAAAAAAAGAAGCAGAAACTTGCTTTGAAAAATTTCTGGATGATCCCCTCATAAATCGGTTATTAGACAAATTGACAAAGGCATTGGTTCTTTATTGTTCCTACATCTCTTTCGTTTGCTCTTCGTTTTAATGTGTTATTCAAATACGGCCCAAAAGGTGCGAAGGATCATTTTTGAAATTTTATCCTTACTGTATTTTCTGGGTTGCATTTTATTTTATTCATTATAGCAGCAACTCGGCTTCGATGGTAGAAGAATCATCACTGGAAGTTGGTTCTCAAGCTCACACACTATCTGAGAAGCATTCTAAAATCTATATTTGTTCAGCAAAGAGTCATGATGTTACATTTTCAAAGGAATCACATTAACAATATGGAGAATTACTCTATCAGAAGAAATTTTGTTTTTTGTTATAACTGGAATCATATTCACTTATACGTTTATGTTTCATGGTTTGATCCCGATAAAAAATCAATAGAAGTCAATGAAAAGTAGAGTTCTTTGAACAAAAATTTATAATCTTCACAGAAAATCAATTTGAATGATCATGATGAACATTCGTTTCTGGTGAAAAGTAAAATAAATAATTGGAATTGTACTTATTTTTTGTTATATGTTAAAAATATTGCAAATATAGTCTAAGTAGCGAAGTAATTTCATGAAAAATAAGAATTTTTGTAGATTGGAAGGCTTGGAGCCAATGAAAACTTTGTCTACTTGCTAGGGCAAAATTGCGTTTTCAGTTCTTTTCCCTTGTTTGAAATATTTATTCTTCTACATTGTCTGATATATGCATGGACTTCCTTATATGAATTAATTGCTTTGCCACCATAAGGATGGAAGAAGTAACCCAGGCAGGTGCAAGGAAACATCTAAGGCTGTCTACGAGGCACCACACAGCTTCACAGTCACATTATGACAATCAGTTTTAACAGATCCCAAACTGTGACATCTGGAAATTCGCAGTCACCATTCTTCTTCATCGATCCTTGCGGAAAGACGCATTATCATTCAGATTTGTTAAATGATAGTCAGCATAACTAGAAATATTCGTATTGATAGAGCTTATCGAATTTCCATTCTATACTGAATTTGTTTCAAATTATTTGAACAATTTGGCCATCAAAATATTTTTTTCACAAAATAATTTAAAATGCAATGTTAACAAATATACATACCATAATTAAAACGATTAATTAAAAAAATGAACCATATTTTCCCTACGTTATAATCTGATTAAAACATTTCTATAACATATTTTTATACTAAAATCAGAGATCGGTTCCACCGTGTACAGAATTTCCATCATTTTTGGATTTTCATATTGTCTCCATTTTTAAAAATTATAATACCCTGTTATTATACCGGAAAACCATGAATTTTCGATTTTAAAATGTCTTTATTTCCTTAGTATAAAACTCAAGTATTTGATTTAACTCAAATATAAAACAAGTACTTTTGTTTTTCTTAATTTATATCCTTTTTCTCTTATTTTGTTGTTGTTGCATATGCCACTTGGCCGTCAGCAACATCTACCCATAACAGGACAATGAATCCGTGTGTACTTAGAAGGGACGAACCATGATAAAGGGGAAAAAGTGCAGCTTCTTTTTTTTTGCCTTGACCTTGCTGTAGGGAAGACATGGGCACCCTAAGAAAAAAAAGTCTGACTTTTACTCCACCCGGTTGTACCCTGAGCAGTGGGCACAAATTTTAGTGCCTTGTAAAAAAATTATAGAATGATGTATTTATAATTTTTCATGTATTGCTGAAATATGGACCAGAATTAAAATTGAAGACATTCCATTTGTAAAAGATGTTTTAAGGAAATCTATTCTCCAAAATGTTTTCAATGAATTTTAATTAAAAATTTTTCTTTTAGAATATATTCCCTGCTAATGTAATGTTTTGGAGTTTCGTATTCACTCATGGACATAAAGATTCGCCACCACTACGGAAGATGTGTAGCCGGTTAAGCTTTAAAAGGACAGCAGTCTCTAAAGCATGCACCCGTATTAATCCACTACATACTGGAGGGGGAGCATACCCTTGGTTGACATAATAAAGGGATTATAATCATCATTTTTAGTACGTGGAAACCTGAGGAAGGACTCCAGCGAGCAATACGTAA
>BPLR01017875.1:0-84783 GCA_021605095.1 Caerostris extrusa | reverse complement strand
TGATAATGACATCCTGATGACGTAGTAATTTATTGATAATAGATTAATCCCATTATCATCATCATCATGGCGCAATATCCCCATTGTGCGTCAAGGCCGTCTGCTTTATGGCAGATTAGAGGCGAAGATGTTTTCTGTTTACGCGTAGGGTTGTCAGGCATACTGCCAAACACTGAACAGCCACATAAGACAGGGATCTTACATTTTAAAGTGGATTCAAACTTCTACAAACATATGGCACCGCCGGGACTCGAACCCGAAAATTGTAGCACTGAGCGCCAGAGCGCTAGTCACTGCACTGAGAATAGATTAATAATATAAAATTACGGATACATAATTAAATTAAAAATTCTATAGTAAAATAAAATAAAAAAAATACAAATGTACTTATTTTTAAAAATATTTTGTATATTTTAAAATTATCATAAAATAGTTAATATTGAATAAACTACTGACAGTTTACATAAAACTGGAGCTGGAGCTTAATAAGGCTTCCGTTTTAATAATTTAATCAGATACAAATTTTTGGATAAAAAATGAAACTTACAGAGAAATTAGACATTTTAAAAAATATATTTTTAATTCTCTCCAAATTTATCACTGAAAACTTTAAAGAAATGTTTACAAATTATTAACGTCGCTTCTTCCAGTGAATGCAAAGAAGTGAATGAAGATGTTTCAATAGTCTTCATAAAAAATAGAATTAAAACACATTAGTAGAAGGATGTATTAACTTTCTTTAGTTTCGCACACTTGCAAATTCTTAACCCGCCGCCTTCATTTTCTCTTTGACCCTCAAAGTCACGTGCACCCTTCTACATAATATGTTCATTTAAAAACTAATTAGTGAAAGTTAGGCATAGAAGTAGCGCTCTTGAATTCATTAAAAGTTATTGGATTTTAGGATGGAATTAATTAATTTATGATTTACAGCGTTAAGTAGGGAGGATGAAATGTAAAAAAATAATGAAATCTTGAGCACGTTGTTAAATCATTAAATGAAATAAAAAGTAAAACTTAAATAGAGAGGGGAAAAAAAGGCTTGTCCTCTTTTCCCTTAAGGAGAATTTCACGATTTAATAGATTTTCCCTCAGTTTCTATTTTGGGGTTATGCGGATAGTTTTCGGCTTAAATAGGGTGTAGCGAAATTTTTGAAAAGGAATATTCTGAAATATTCTTTTCCTTTTCATGCGAAATTTGTGACAAATTAAAATTGGCGGTTGAACAAGAATAAAAAAATGACAAAATTGTAACCATTCTGCACAAAAAGTTTCCCCTCGAATTTTTACAACCATCATATTCTTATGTGTGTGTGTGTGGCTTTGCAGCCATTTTTATTAAATGCGCCGAACGCTCAACCTAAAATGTATTCATTAGTGTTAATTAATTATAAAAAGTGATGTTCAAATGGAGGTGGGTTGCCAAAATGAAACGCTGCTATGGGTTTTATTCATTTTGTTTATTTGCGTTAAATTCCGATGTCGCCATTTAAACTTAAACAGAAAAAAAAAATGGACTCACTTCATTAAGTGCAATGAAGCGAATTATGTCGGCCAAGAAGGGTAAAAGTCAATAATCGAGGATGTTAAATTAATTAAAACAAAGATGAAGATTCAAATAATTGCGAAAATGGCAAAGAAATATTTGTGAAACATTTCCTTCCTTTGTTAATTTTCTTATAGTTGTAAATTGCTTTGTCCTGAAAGCATCATTTTTCTTACTTCTCTATGTTTTGGTTTTGATTTTAATTAACGGGAATAAAATGATTATGTCATGTTTGAAAATTTTATTTCAAGATTTAGACTGATTTGATTTAATATTTCAATATTCTTTTGTGAGATTTTTGTTGGGAACTCTAATTAGTTAGGTATTTCTATCTTACATAATATGTACTACCACATATGGCTTTGTGGTTTGTTAACGTATAGAAAGATGAAGGTTCAATTGTGTTATTGACGTGTTCTGCAGTCACTCAATCCAAACAAGCAGATTTGTCTAAAATTTCAGCAGAACATTTTTATCGACATTTAAAGCAGAGAAGTTTGTTGTTTAAAAGTTTGTAATTTTTCAGTTAGGTGAGATATATGAGTTTTTCTTTAATAAAACACACCAATACGAGAAAGCCATTCGTAAAATTCTTCTATGGACTTTACCTAACTAGAACACGAAGTTAACTAATTGAAATGATATTTGGCTTTATGAAGTTGTTAATTATTTATCATTCATCCCCTATGTGCACAGGGCGCAAATGTACATTTCTTGGGAAAAAAAATAACATTATCCCTTGTTATGTAACCATATTTCATTTCAAATCCTTGCCTTGCCTGATGTACACCAAACAATTTTTCACATAAGAAATAAAAGTAAAATTAATATTTGTCATGTAAAACATATGTTATTCACATATTAAAAGTATTAAAATAAATAATTTAAACTCTTCTTAGTTCTGTAACCATGCTTTGCTCTTACCCACTGGCAATAGCGCCCCCTGTAGCGTTGAGGATAAATGACAGTGACCTACAGACCTAAGAGGATATATTTCGCTCACCCTGCGCATATATTAGTTTCGTATTTTCAAAGGCTTTGATGTGAAATATTTCCACGAATCTATACTTATCTGCCTTTAAATGTGTTAAATATTGATTCTCTAATTGTATATGTGAAGTTTATGCGCGTGTTCTCAAACCTGTGCCTACAGTATCTCAACCTCGGAACCCCATCCAGTTACAATCTGTTCGCCCAACCTCCACAATACAGTTCTGAAATACACAAATGCAAAATCATGTAGATGAAAGACATAAACAAATAAATATATAAATAATGAAATCATTTTAAATATTTTCATTTCCCTACTGGGAAGGAGGATTAGATTTGACATAAAAAATATTTCTAAAATATTTTATTTCTGTTTTCACCTTAGAATATTTTGGAAATATGACATTATCTTTTTCGTTATAGCCAATTTGTTTTTAACATTCATCTATAAAAATTAAACACTATTATTTTTATTCACTTAGTAAATAATTTAAACATTATTTAATTCTGTAACCATGCTTCCATCTACCCACTACCATAGCGACCTCTGTGGCGTTCAGGAGAAATGGTCATGGCCTACAAACTTTCGCACCCTGCCAGTATCAGAGTTTTTCCTTTGCGGCTCAGCTGGAATTCTTCCCCGAATCTATACTTATCTGTCTTTATATGTGTTAAATATTGTCTTTATTGTATGTGTTTTGGTGTTTGATGTGTGAGTGAATAAAGCTGCGACTTAAACCTGGGCTTCAAGTATCTCAACGCAACCTCACCCAGCTGCAATATTGCCGCGCAAAGAAAAAACTACATAAATACAAAATCAAATACATAAATAAATAGAAATTTAAATAAATAAAACCATTTTAAATAATTTCATTTCCCTACTTGGAAAGATGATCAGATTTGAAATAAAAAATATGTCTAAATTATTTTGTTTCTGTCCTTTCTTTAGAATACTGACATCTTTTCATTCTAATAAATTTGTTTTTAATATCCATCGATTTGGTGAGTCACATTCCGAGCAAATATTGTACACAAAACAAATTTCTTTTTTCATTCACACAAGAAATATAGCAGGTCGAACTTATTCGAAAACAGACGTATACCAAAATAACAATGTAGCATGTTAATCATAAGTTATGTCTTATAAAGTTAAGTTATTACCTTTTCATGTGACAAGTCTTCAAAAAAATAGGCAATTAAACATTTGTATATGATACACCTAAATCAAGATAATATGATCACCAATCCATCCAGCCAATATCTATCAAGCCAATATGATACACCTATATCAAAATAACACATTAATTCTACTCAGTAGTAGATGACAGCATATTATCTTATTTATGATGCTTTAATTATTTTTTGCTACAGGAAACATTCCTTATAAAAACATTGAATAGATTCAATAGAGCTTTTCCCTAAGTTGTTTCCCACCAAAAACTTACTAGTTTTCCTTCGTGGAGCTTGATGCCTGCTCCTTGTGAGATGGAAATCCCCCTTTTCAAATAATCAGCTGTCATGTCCAGGGAATGATCCCTGAATTTCCTGTTTAGCACATTAATATTTCATTCTGGGATGCCTTCACTTCAGTTTACTTTCAAGCAAAACAAAATAAATATGATGGGAGACTCTCTTTCAAAAGGAGGAAATTTGTTTAACAATTTTTTGCCCATTTTTAATTATTTTTTTTTTTCCTTAAAGAACTGTTGACATTTAAATACTGTGTATTGAGTAAATGCTGTATAGAAATGGACAAGTTTCCCATCTTTCTCCTTCTTAGTAGTATTCTTAAATTTTTTAAAATCACTTATTATTTAAAATTAAATTGCACATTTTTATTTAGTTACATTTCGTAAAAATAAAATAGTTGAAATAAATAATAAGACGTAATTAATTAAATAAAACATTCAAATTAAAATAGTAAAATGCCTAATTAAATAATATTTAGTGAAACATTTATTTGATATTGAGAGGATGATCATTTAAGAAACAGACAGAAAAGGTGATGCCCTAAAAATTATTGAGAGATACTAATTGACGATTAAGTAACGAATAATTATTTGTCTGAAAAATATTAGTTGGTTTAAAATTTTTAACTCCAACGAATATATAATTACTATATTAGCTATTTTTTATTATTCAAATAGGGTTTTATTTCTAAATTTTTTTCAATGACAACTACGTTTTGGTCTCAAATTTTTTTTTCTCAGAATTTCCTCAATATTCTGCTGTATTAAGTTCAATATTCAGAGGAGTGATAGCTTTAGAATTAAAGTGAATGCAATTAACCCATCTATATTTTAAAATTTTTCATATCTGGTTTTATAATTGAACATTTTAAAATTAAAAATAGGAATTTCTTTTTTTTTTAAACTTATGTAGGCGTCATGTATTTTTGGTGCATGGCACAAACAGCACCATCGAATGATGCAGAGAGAATAACGCCTGTTGTGAGCATTTTGAGGAGTAGCTGCCTCGCATTAATAATACGTATGACAATCCAGAAAACTCCCACCAAGCGACTTGACTGTAGATAAGCGATTTTATATACACGTTGTACAAATCGAAATAAATTTTCTTGTTTGTAAAAGCAGTGTCTTCAAAGGACGAGATTAACAGATTCGAACTATGAATCCTCCTCAGTCCTGTGAGGTGTATGGACATGGAGTCCGGCAAAGAAGACGTATAAATACAGCAAATAGAAATTTTTATAAAAAAATCGTTAAAAATGCCTCATGCCATATAACAACACATAACATTTTATAATGCCACATGACCCATGCTACTGTCTTTAAATAGTTTACACATGCTACTATTGTGTCTTTTTGCCAATAGCTATGTTTACAGTACTATGAGTTTTCTTAAATAATCTTGAAAAAATATTAGCTAGTTGGATACCATGCATACTTGAGAAAGTTCAACTTTCTAAACCTAAAGTAAAAGCGGATGGAATAATTGTGTCATTCAACAAAGTATTTTCTTTTATGAAGACTGCTATCTCAATAGAATTTTCAGAGTTTTTGTAATATGTTTTTTTAAAGGCATTCATAGATAGCATGAATTGAAGCGAAATTCCACGTCCTGCTTCCTTATTGATCAACCTCCTTTTCCCATCTGATACAACAGTTCGAAACAAACCTAATATGTTTCTGTTTCTGAACTACTCCTCTTTCAGAAAAGAGTCCTGTCTCGTCCGATAACATCTGCGCTCTTCTCTCTTCCCTTTCAAAGCTGAAAACAGTGATAGAGTGGGCTTTCTTTTCTTCAAGAAAGGAACTGGGAGAGTAGATCTTCGTGTTCTTCTCATCGAATTGTATTGTGAATAGAATGCATCCTAAGAACATTCAAAGCAAACCAAAGCTTTAAAATAAAAATAACCATACTGGGAAGTAATCATTTTCTTGAATTTTAGCACTGAAGCTCAAGATGGACTAAAAAAATAATAAAATGGAAGTTTAACTATTTTTTTTTTTTTTATAATTTTGGCTAATAATACCGGTGTAATAAATTATTTCATTTAGTATTCCTAAATTATTCATTATATTATCCATTCCTCTTGGAAAAATATGTTTTTGTAAGTTATTTATATCCATATCATTAACTAGCAAATTCAAATCGATGATTTTTTTTAAATAAAGTAATGACATGGTTTCATTTGCGTTTAAAAAATATCAGTGTCAGATCTTCAGATAACATCATCCACATTTTGAATCGCCCATGTCCCCACCTAGATGTTTGTAAATTTGGTGCTGGGATACGGTGCTTTTCTTCATAATCAAATCATTCTCAACGTTTTATTTTCTTGTGTAAAATATTAATTAGTATAAGACATTTATTGTCCACTATAGAGATAAGTGTTAAGAAATTAAATATTTATTTGGTATGAGATATTTATTTTCCACTAAAGAGTAAAGTGTTAAGAAATAAAAATAAAAAATATTACAAATTGTTGTCCTAGGAAGAGGTCTTATAAAATGCTTTTTGCTTAATGTTTTTCTTTTTTTTTTTTTCTAAATATTTATGATACCTTAATAAATTATGTATTTTGTATCTGAGTGGTTTTATGAATCTTTTGTGTACAGTATGTATATTTCCGTAGTCATTTGTTTCAATTGACAAATATTTACTAATGAATTGATTTATGAAACTGGTTGGAATTTTATTTTTATCAAATTATGCCTATGTTTAAGAATTAAGATTTTTATGATTAGGATTTTTTCAATTTACCTTTTTGTGAGATTTCTGTTTGGTATATATATTCATGTTTCTTTAAAGAAAAAAAAATCATAAGACATAGTTCCATATAATCCATGGATGTTTTATGAGCACCTAAATAATTGATTTTTTTTTTTTAAATATCTGATATTTATTCTGTGCGTTCTTACTTATTTTATTATTATTATTATTATCAAAATTTATTCCCTAGAAAAATTAAAGTTATCCCTAGAAAGATATATTATTTTCACACTCCAATAAAATATTTGCGACATTTTAACGATTACTTCAAATGTGGTATTGAACTAAATAATCCTGTAAAAGCATTGGTAGAATTTTTATATCAAGTCTTCTAAATAACATTCTACCTTTAAAGTGCAATCTTTTTCACTATCTTCTATGTCATTCTGCTGTCTACAATCAACAGTATCCTAGTACTTTATTTAACGTCACTTTTATGGCTACATGATAAACCGTACCAAATGTTTTGTCGAAAGTTTAGATCGTGATTTCCCACTCTGTCATCGAGAAAATGTTAGTGATTTTGAAATTTTGTCCAGTGTTTTAAGGGTATCATGTTCCACATATTCTGAAATGCCCCTTATTCCTAAAAAATATGTTCACATTTTTTATAAAGCCTATTTATTTAGAAGTTTGCAAGATTCCTTGTATTTCTTTGCTTTGTACTATATTTTTTACCTTTAGCTTTGTAACATATTTCTTTCGAAAAAAAAATTTGTTGTTGTTTTTTATGGTCGTTTTGACAAATGATATGTCAGCTATTTGATGATGGTGGCTGTCACACAAATTGCTGGCAGTCACAGAAGTGGGTAATCCGTAGCCCAACTTGAATATTTTTCATGCCAATGAGATTTATCACAATTTTCTAAATATATTTATTTTATAATGGTCAAAGTATCGAAAGCCAATGTATTAAATAATACATTTAGTGTGCATCCATATATTCAAAAATTTGGAGAAGAAATAACCTTGGATTTTAAAATAATATTCTTCCGAATATATGACAGATATTGTCTGTTTTATTTATGAATGTACAGTTATGAGTTCGCAGAATATTTAGTGGGTCTAAATCTAATATGGAGATATATAATTTTACATGCGGCCTGCTGAGTTGTGATGCCTTTCCAAAGTGGCCCGCAAGATCATATGGATTGGTCACCTCTGTTCTAGAAGTTATATTGAATATACTCTGAAATGTTCCAATTCTTAAAAAATATTCAAATTTTTTTACATAGCTTTTATATAATATACGAGTTTACAAGTTTCTTCCCTCTCCAAAAGCCCCTTAACCACGTCAGGTCATACCAAATTGGATGGGGAAACTTCGATGCGGAACTTTTTTGATGCCATACCGTTTCCTCTTCTTTAAAAGTATCTTCAGTTCAAATTTGAATTTATTCTGACGAGTATTCCCTTTTTTTTTTGCAGCATTTTGAAAGTGGGACTTTAATTATAGTCACCCTGTATAACGTCGGAACTTAAGGACACTATGGTGCAAAAATACGATTCAGCAATAAAGCACACCAGGAAGAGTTCTCTGAGCTTACAAATTCAACAGAACAGCAATGTGTGATCTTCCGACTATCCCTGAGGGGTCAGGCATTGATTAAAAGACTTCTCTGGAACCGATAAAAGGCAGCGCGCACCGGATACAGAATCGCATCCGGTTCTAATAAATCCCTCCCCCTTTCGAATTAAAACGAATCCATTGCCATCGATGGAACATAATCGATTCCGAGATCGGAATCCCGTTCCCAGTATGCAAATTGAAAGTTACTGCGAAAAGGGCCTTGCTTCAGCACACCTTAATTAAGGTAAGAGGAACTTAAGCGCGGACGTCGCTGTACCGTGCCGAGAAAGGCTCAAAGTGCTTTACAGTCCCTGGGGAGCTTTCGTCAACACCGCTTTGCCAGCCCTTTCTGATTTTTAGATCATATAGTAGTGATTTTTGCTTATTAGTTCTTGTAAAGTAGTTACGCTTTTAGGATCTCACGAAGAAAGTTAATCTCTCTCGGTAAATCTATCATTTCTAGCCTTTGCATGCCTATTAAAAATTCTCAATAAATGAAAAAATATGTAATCGATATATTAAGCAATCAATTTTTAATGTGACAGTACTTTTCGGAGGAGGGGGGAATTGGGGAATTTAGGGTTAGCTATCCAGTATTCGTTTGAAGTCCTGCTTTCAAAGTTGTCAAAAAAAAAAAAAAAAAAAAGAACTCACTCTTAACAATGAGTTCAAATTTAAACTGAAGATACTTATGAGAAGGGGGAAATGGTGGCTCAAAAAAAGTTTAATCGATTTTCCCATCCAATTTCATATGACCTTGCCGTGGTGGATGGGCTTTCCACTAACAGTGTCACAACTGTTGAATGACTAAGAAGTCATTTTTTCCGTCAAAAACTGAAACAATCAAGCACATTTAACACTACAGTTGGTTAAATGAGCAACTCATGCCAAATACGTTGTAATTTCAATTCAAAATATCACTGACTTTATACCGCTTACATTTTGGAACTTTTTTTGATGCCGTACAGTTTTCCCTTCTTCAAATATCTTCAATTCAAATTTGAACTCATTATGAGAAGTATTTCTTTTACAGCATTTTAGAAGTGGGACTATAATTATAATCACCCTGTATATATAGTATAGCTTTTTATATAGCCTTTCCTAATAATGTTAAATATATATCCCTCATTTTATATCTATTTTAGGTAAATTTTTCATTTCAGAGAACATTAACATATTCAAAAAAGTACAAAATTAATATGAGATTAAAAAAAAAAAAGTAACTTCATTAATTTGGTGTTTTCGATTAGAAAATGTTTCTATTCATACTTCTATATATCATCAAGGAAAATTATTCATTTAGATATGATTTATCGAAGTATAAAAATAAATTTTCCTTTAATACATGCATATTAAAAATTCACACAAACATGAAAATTTTGAATAAAAATATTTATTTTAAGCTCTCTACAATTTTTCAGACAATTTCAGAAAAACCCTTTGAATTTATTTCTTCTCTTTTAAATTTCGATGTGCAAACATAAAAATGATATAGCGTTATTAAAAATAGTGTACAAGAAAAAAAAAATATCAAAGAATATTCTTTTTTGGTAGAAATCATTTTAAATTCAAACTTATTCCAGCATTTTTTGCTACATATTTTTATTTCAGAAGTGTTAATATACCATGTATAAAGAAAACAAACCGTGAACTAGAAAACGAATTAGAAGTTGAGAAATAATTTGAGAATATTAATACGTGCTTCTGAAGTTTTTGTGTTACATTTTATGACTTCATTTTCTTTGATGTCTGCGAATTTCGAAATTTTCAGCACACATGGAACATGGCGAAATAATTGACTGGATGATTTTTTTCTTTCAAGGAATAAAAAAACATGCATGGCTCATATGACTATGGTCATGCAAATAGAAATTGCAAAGACTGGAAGGAAAAGTTGGGTTCTATTAATTTCAATTAATTAATTTATTTTTTTTATTAATTTCTATTAGGTTCTATTAATTTTGGATTCTATCGGAAAAAGTTCTATTAATTTCATGATTTAATAGATTTTCCTTAGTTTCTATTTTGGGTTATGCGGAAAGTTTCCGTCTTAAATGGACACAGCGGAATTTTTTAAAAGGAATAATCTGAAAATATTCTTTCCTTTCCACGCGAAATTCCTGACAAATTATAACTGGTGGGTGAACAGAAAAAAAAAATGGCAAAAATTGTAACCATTCTTCACAAAACTTTTCCCCTCGAAGGTTTAAAGCCATCATATTATTGTATGTGTATGTGGTTTTGCAGACATTTTTATTAAATACGCCGAACACCCATTTAAAATATATTCATTAGTGTTAATTAATTAAAAGTGATGTTCAGATGGAGGTGGGTTGCAAACATGAAGCGCTGCAATGGGTTTTATTCATTTTTGTTTATTTACGACATCGTCATTTAAACTTTAAAGGAAAAAATATGGACCCACTTCATTAACAGTAATGAAGCGAATTGTCGGCTAAGAAGGGTGAAAGTCAATAATCGAGGATGTCAAGTTCATTAAACAAAAATTGTGAAACATTTCATTTGCTTCCTATGTTAACTTTCTTTCAGTAGTAAATTGCTTTATCCCGAAACCAGTATTTTTTCTTATTTCTCTTCGATTTGGTTTGATTTTAATTCAGGCGAATAAAATCTTTATGTTTACTTTGCAAAATTGATTTCAAGGTTTAGATTGATGAGGTTTCTTATTTCAATATTATTTTTAAGAGATTTTGTTGTGAACTAAAATTATTTGCGTATATTTAAATTACGAAATGCGTATCACCGCACAGGGATTTGTGGTTTGCTAATGTGTTCCTAGGAGGACGAGGGTACAATTGTGTTAGAGGTGTAGCATTTTTTCTCAAGGGAGGAGTTTTGGCATTTCATTCCCAGGAGAGAGAATGTATGTTATTTGTCAAGTATATAATAATCCATCACTCAAATTTGACAACTGTCAGCAGTATTGTTATTGTTATATTTCAAGCAAATGGGTGTTTGTACTAATGAGAACAACCTGTAACTCTAATCGGATGGCAGATACTCTGTATCATGTATAATGAGGAAATTAGCGAATGTCTTTTGCGGTTCTTTCTTTTTCGAAACAACTGCAGATTGAATATTAACTATACCATGTTTTTGTATCGTGATAGGTGATATACCACAAACTGAGCTACTTCAATGAGAAGTGAGGGAAGCTGAACCTTTTTGACGTATTGTCTTAAAAAGAGGTTTTTGGTGAAGGAGAGAGAGACAAGTCGACTAGAAGGGTTGTTTTCTTATTTTCTGAATGGAATGAATAAGATGGGGATTCCGCCTATTTCCAAAGTGAACCCCTTGTAGCCACTAGGGTTCACTTTCGAAACAGGAGGTAATTAGATTGCCGTGTATATTGCCGAGTGGTAATTATGGTCTGACGCAGACCAGTCAATTAGATTTGTCGTATACTTGAGAACTCTGAAAATCACGGGCCATGGAATAAACTGTACTGGTGATTTAATCGTGTACTTGTGATAAAATTTTATTTTTAATCTTTATTTCATTGTATAATAATCCAGAATTCATTACTTTTATATATATATATCGTGCTTGCAATATAAAGGGTTCCCATGAACCTGAAAGTGGCCCTTTTCATGAAGCAGTTATACGTCCTGAATATAGGCCGAAACGTTACAGTGGTGTGTTCTGCAGTTACTCAATCAAACCAAGTAACTTTTTGAAGTTTTTAGCAGAAAAAGTTTTATCAATATTCAAAGCAGAGAATTTTTTAATAGTTGCAATTTTTCTGTTAGTTGGGACATATGAGTTTTTCTATAATAAAACTCACCAATACGAGGAAGTCGTTTATAAAAATTGTATATGGGTTTTAATGAAACTGGAGCGTAAAGTTAACACTTTGAAATATTGTTTGAGATAAAGTTATTAACAACTTAACATTCATTCCCTATGCCCAAAGTGCGCAAATGTAGAAAAAGAGTTAACCCTTGGTGTATGACCATATTCCATTTCAAATCCTCATCTTCCCTCAAACTGATGTATACTAAAAAATTTTTTCACCTTAAAAGTAAAAAGGAAAATTAATATTTGAAATGTAAAACATATGCTACTGGCATATTAAAGGTGTTATAGGAAATAATTTAAAAACTATTTAATTCTGTAACCATGCTTGCTTATCCACTTCAAGGGAAATGGTCCATTCACCTATAGACTCTAGTTATTTACTTTTCATGTGACAAGTCTTTAAAAAATAGGTAACTAAGCATGAATGACACCAGCCATTAAGATATACGTTTATTAAAATAAAACTAATTCCTCTATTATACTCAGTACTAAATGAGAGCATATTATCTTATTTATGACGCTTTTAATTAGTTGCTTCATAGGGAAACTTTCCATAAAAAAATATCAATATATAGTGATAGCTCCCTACGTCATTTCCACCCAAAACTCTTTGGATTATTTTCCTTCGTGTAGCTGCGATGCCTGTTCCTTTTGAGATGGAAATCCTCCTTTAAATAATCGGTTGTCATGTCTGTCACTCTGATTCTGTTATGTATTCACTTCAGTTTACCTAAAAGCAAAAGCAAAACAAAACAAAATAAATAAAATGGGAGACTCTCTTTGAAAAAGAGGAATTTTAACTTTTTTCCCTTTTTTAACCTTTTTTTTCTTAAAATTTGTTGACATTTAAATACGGTATATTGAATAAATACTACATAGAAATAAAAAATTGTTAAAAAAATACAAAAATTACAAAAATATTACATTTTTAAAAAATTGTTTAAAAAAAATCATAAGGGATTTGTTTTTTAATGAGCAATATAGATTTGAATGATTTATGTCAAAACAAGTTATATAAAAAAATTTTTCTTCAAGTTATATAAAAATTTCCTACTTTTTTTTTTCACACTATGTTGCAAAAAGTCCTTTATAAATAATTTTCTTTCATTTTTTTTATGTTTATCTGGCGCCATCTATTAGTAGATATATGCAACTTACGGCTAAAAAAACTAAAATTAATTCATTAAATTTAATTACTAAATTAATATTTAAAAAACTGTATTAACATCAAGTGTCATCCACCACAAGTTAAAAAAGTATTTTAACTTGAGCGGACGAATAAAAAAGTATTTCATGAACGATTGAAAATTTGAACAAGATATATATAGGGAGAGTGTGAGCTAATAGAAGGAATTGAAAAGAAAACTTTTTAATTCTGTTTTACACTACTAGATGGCGATCAACGTCGTGAATCAAACTAAATTGGAAGTAATTGTCATATTAAGCATTTTTGTATAATTGTCAAATATGTTTTAATTAGGAAAAAGAAACTCTAAGACATTTTATTTTCTACATATTTTATTTTTTACAGATGCATGAACAAAAAGTGAACAAGAAGAACTCTTGATTGAATATCCAGTAGCTGATGTATAATATTCATACATGTATTTACATATATACATCCATATTTAATTTAGGAATGATAAATATATAAAAATTAAGTAATGCGAGGGAATTTTCAAACAACACAGAAGACAAAGCACAAGTTTGAATGACAAGAATAATTAACTTCATAATGAAAGATATTTTCAAAAAATGTATATATATATATATATATATATATATATATATATACATTTTTTTGAAAATATATATATATATATATATATTATATTATATTTAGATGTTAAGATTTCAATTTGTAAAAACAAATATTTCATGTAAAAGTTTTTATTAAAATACCATTTGATTGATTTTTATTTGTAAAAAGTAGAAAAATTAATTTGCAAATATTTTTATTATTAGAAAAAATTTTACAGAAAACAGATGAATATTTGAGCCTGAGTAAAATTTAAGGCCAACAGTTAATTAATTAAAAAAAAAAACAACTTCTTAAAATTTATTTAAGAAAATAATGGATGAAAATTTCAAAGGTAAAAAACCAATCTTTTAAGGTTTCATTTGTGATTAAAATGATTAAAAAAATTTCAGCCAAGGTTCTATTAATGAAATGTATTTCAAGTTTAAATTGTTGACTAACCATTTTTTTGATTACAAATGGAATTGTCTTGTAATTAAAAGAATTCAGCTATTTTAAAAATGTAAATTTAAAATTCATTCTACCTGATTTTTCAATACCATTTAAGAAAAGGACAAAATCTTGACCCTCCAAATTGGTATTTTTTTTCATTTCTTATACATGAATGATGTTGAAATTCACCTAGTGTTAAATTATTTTTTGAAAAAAAAATAATAATCCATTGCAAGAGAAGTCACTTTCATTGGCAAAGTTAAAATTGCAGTAATGATGTTGATAAGATTAATACTTATGGCCAATATTCATTCTAATTGTGTTTAAATATTTTTGACAAAAAACCTGCCGTCGGAATCAGTTTCTTTATACAAAAAATTAATAAGTTGGCAAACTCTTACATCAAGGACGTAGCATATTTCCCCCAGTATTCTTTTTACCAATTTTCAATTTAAAAAAATTTTTGACTACAGTCTTTGATCTTCCTATCTTTAAAATAGCAACTGCTCATTTCTGTTGAAGAACTTCGATCTGTAAATCTTTGTAAGTTATTCTTACCCTTCGATCTCGCACAAAATCGCAATACTTCAAGAAACGTACAAATATGAAAAATTGCAGCGTTGTCACAAGCTAGTAGTTGCAATGGTAATTACACGTTATTTTTATATTTATTTTTTAAAAAATATGACTGGTGGCCTTTAAAGTTTTTACTCAGGCAGAAATACTAACTTTGTAAATAACTTTCTCATAATTATGTAACAAATTATTTTATAACATTTATTTCTTAAATGAATTTCAATAATTAATATTATTTTAAGATTTCATTTTACATTTTCTAAAAATTTTACTGGCCTTAAAGTTTTACTGGGCTGTATATTATATTTAAGATGTTAAGATTTAAATTTGTAACAAATATTTCATGTAAAAGTTTTATAAACACGTTTATTAATTTTTGTTAGTAATAGTAAAATTAATTTCAAAATGTTTTAATTTGTTCTTAAAAACAACTTCATAAAATTTATATAAATTAATTAAAAAAAAAAAATCTTTTTAGGATTAATTTGGAGAAAATGACTAAAAATTTCATAACGTAGTAAACATTTACAAATAAGCATGTTGTGATTAAAAATTAAAATAATTAAAGAAAATTATTAATGAAATGTAAATTTTAAATACTAATATATTTTTAATACAGCAAATTAGTAAAATAAAAGTGGTACATTATTTTACAAATAGAATATTAGAAATTTTCTACAGTGTTAACTTATATTTTGAAAAACAAAATAATAAATTGTAAATCATTTCATTGGGGCATGAATGATGTTGATATTCATGTGCACATACTATCCCTTTTTATGCAAGAAAGTTACTTTATACGAAAATTAAATGCATAATATACGTAAATAATATTTGGCACATTTTATTTGAGATTTTTCTTAAATATCATTTAGTCTGTTAATAACAACCCATGTTATAACTTTGTAAATATGTACAAAGTTATATGAGCAGAAAAAAAAAGAGTAAAACAAATTTCAGTCAATTTTTGATTTCTCTAAAGAATGTATTTAAATAAGTTTAACTTCAAATTTTGTAATTACTTTTAGGAAAAAATTACTCATATAACATTTGATAAATAATGTTAAAAAAATTACATTTATTTTTAAAGAATTTTTTTTGTAAATTTTCCTTATATCATGTAACAATATTTAATGCATTGACAAAAAAAAAAATATTTCAGTCAATTTTTTATAAAGTTTAATTGTAAAAGTTCGAATATTTTATTGAAAACATCCACATTAAATTAACAAAATAAGTCCTAAGTTGAATGACTAAATTTATTAATCAAATTCTGAAACTTTAAAAGAGTATGTTACAAAAATTATGAGACCATGCAAAATTTCACCTTTTCTCAGCAAAATAGGAATGAAAGAAATTTCAAAGAAAGTGTATCAATTTGCAACACTTCCGTAATGTTGATGTACATTGGGGGCAAAGAAAATACCACTTCGCCTATCTTTTTCATGGCAAACAATTTTTTTGAAAATATGATGTTAATTAAATATAATACCACTTTTATTAGAAAGTGGATCATCAGTCGATGTTATAGAGAAATCTGATGCCTTTAGGGCTGATTTTTTTAGGAGGACCAAAATGAAATTCCAATATGATAATGATCCTAGTCATGCATCTAAATCAACAATCAGAATTTAAAAAAAAAAAATTATGTTTCATCTTAGCCGAACCTTAGCTTTGACCTAAGTCCAAGGAAACATTGTAGATTTATTCATGTCAAAAATTTATCAAAACAATAAATATTGCCATTCGGTATGAACTGCAAGAGTAGATGATGGAGATTGCCACAATATTCATCATTCACAGGAATTTTCACATAGTTATTTAATTAAATCAAAAGGAAATTACGAATTTGTTGTTCAGAAAACCGTTAAAAAACAACTTGCTTAATTTGCTAAAAGCTACATCTTTTCCACGTCTGGTCTTAAAATTTTGTAAGATCTCTGCACCACGGTTTTCCTATTTTTGTCATATCTTCTTTAAAATGAAATACTTTTATATAAATTTAATTCACTGACCTATGATAGTTTTTATTGAAATATTTATTTAATTACCTATATAGCAAAAAAAAACAAACAAACCATCTCGTGGTGTTATATTTTTTAACAGATTGTATTTTATTTTGTAACAGATTGTATTTTATTTTGAAATAAAAAATTGTTGTGAAATATTCAGAATAGTGGGAGGCCATTATTTGAAGATATAGATGATGCAAGTAAAATCCAGATGACAAGCACTTACTAGTTTTCAATAATTAAGTGTAAGGAATTTAAAGATGCGTCAAAATCCAAACGTGATCTACATAATTAGAATTTGTAATTCAATCGTCAATTGTATTTTATATTCAGAGCACATTTTCTTCTTTTTAATACTTAGCTTGTTTTTAATGGATCAATGACGTTTTTAGTCTATCCATGAACTAAAGATAATACATTATACTTTAAATAATGGTAAAAATTAATACGTTTTATATGATAAATTTGGGTATTATAGTGTATAATGTTTTTTTGAAATTTACGATGGTTGAAATAAAATTATTTTATTTGTATTATTAAGAGCAAATTTGACTTGAAAAAGGAATCAGAAAAAAAACATATTAGCAAATAATGTATTCACCCTGATACTCAAGAAATTTATATTGGATTTCCATATTTTTAAACAACATTGATACTGTCTTTTGATCTCAATAAATTACATGTTTTCTCGAATTTTAGTTATTTGTGAAGGATTAGAAAAGTATTCTACTATAATATTCTACCATAGGTAGTGTACATAAAACAATTGTTTAAAACTTATTATTGTTAATCCCATAAGTATACTGAAATAAATTTATTGTTTTACTTATATTTTCTGAAATATATTTACAAGTTACACTTTATTGTGCATGATTGGGATGAAATGACACAAGACAATTAGTTCTCAATAAGTTCATCGTAAGTCTTAGAATTAACTTTAAGAAATTCCTCAGTGCTCTGCTTTTAAAAGTTGGACTCGGTTGTACCACAATTTGATGGTTATGAGTTCCCAAAACTTTTAAAATGAATATCACATCTAATTATTTGAGTCAATGAGAGAAGACTGTCAAGTTCAGTCAGTCACAAAATTTGTTAAAGTCCACAACTTGATTGTGCCATAATTATATTTATATAAAAAAATACCAAAGTAGTTGGAGGAAATCATATTGTAATTGCATGATCCTGTTATTGGGGGATTGATATGTCCTCAATCCTAAAGAATTTTCTCCAATTATATCAACTTATGTTGTTCCACATCAAAATTGTTTCATTAATTAGAACAAAATGTTTTTTTTTTTTTTTGCATCAGCTTTTGTGAAGATAGTTTTCTTACAGCTGTCATTCAGTCGTTGAGGACAGCTGGTGAAGCATAATACAACAGAGTGACTTCTGCCACGAAAGCAGCTCGTGGACTCGAGAGTGAAATTTCTGCTTCTGACTCTGGTACGAGTTTGTCCTGCAGTGGTCGTGATGACTTTCACGTTCCCATACGCTTCCGGAAAATCTTTTCTTCAGACACGTTCCCGAAGTTGGCTGCCAGGAGGATTCTTTTGGACTTGTGTCGGTGGTGGGTTCTTTCCAGGACTATTATGTTTTGGTCGAGGATGACCACGCGCTGTTCGCTTACCTTGTAGTTCCTGAGGACGTTCCGTCGGAAGCTGGGGACGCGATGGAACTCTTGCAGACGAATTCTGCTGGTTCTCGACGTTGGTGGCGAAGTGATCGGGGTTGACAGGAAACCAGGCTGTGGTACGGTTGTCTGTAAATCCTCCAGAGAAATTGTCAGCAGTCATTTCATCAGCATTGGAGTCATTTGTCCACCACGAAATACCTGGAGGCAAGAAGACATATATTGTTATTTCAAAATTCTTTAAGCACTTGGTGACAATGGCCTGGAAATTAAAATAATTCAAGGGCCCGTTCAAAGCCAGAAAATCGCCATTGAAAGTCTCCATCTACCTAGGTATAAGGGGGCGAAAAGTTAAAAAAAAATTATTTCTATTTCTTTTAAGTAATAGTTACAATTAAAAAAAAGAATTTAAATATTCATAATTTTATGAAAAAACTGTTAATCAAGGCATTGTATTGTGAAAAAAAAATAAAGAGAGCGGATATATCCAAAATAAATATATATTCGTTATTTGCCTTATGTCAAAATGTGTGTTCATTTTATTCTCAATTATTCTATTCAATCATTGATTAAGAAATAAAATGAAAAGAAAAAAATTATTCTTAATTAGAACATTTTTACGAAAAGTGTATTTATCTTTTTTAAAGATTTTATAAAAAAATGCAGGCAAAATTAAAAAAAAAAAAAAAAAATGTTGCGTTCTTTATCACGCCGAAAGTTCAAACTTGTATAATGACATTTGACAATTTATTATATTGATAGAGAGGTAATATTTAGTATTTTCACGAGTTTAAAGGCACAGCTATTTTATCATAGCTGAACTGCCAAAAGTTTTTTGTCTTTAAATATCGACTATTAATATTACTTTTTAACAGTATTACTAATAAAATGTCATATTTTCAAACGTATAACATTTTACGAATATTATAATAAATATTAAGACACATAAAAATTCAATGAATTTAAAGAATTTATTCTCACAAAATTTCGAAATTATATTTCTGGCTGTATCTCTGAAATATATAATTAATATCAAATAATACGAAATATGCTGAACTATTGTTACGGCTACTTTAATTAAGTTATTTTCTAGATCTATAATAAATTTCTTCTTTTTAGAAATATACTGCCTCGTGTATGCTCTTATAAAAAGGCAGTTTTATTTTTCAATATATTTTTCAAAGCTCACAATTTCCTACCTCAGAATATCGGAGAAAATAAATTCTTTTTGATGTATCTGAAAGCAGAAGCCTCGGAAAACATTCAAACACCTTTGACGAATAATAATAAAAAATGCATGCTTTGCCAGTAAAAGAGTTAGCAAATATCAATACTGCTCTAAGAAAAACATCACAATAACTGGAATGTGTTGTGCAAATAAATAAAAGTCCTTTTTTTCGATTATGGCTCTCTCTTATTGATATTTCGAGCTACATATACGGCGTTAAGATGAATTTAGAAAGCGATGTTAAAAAGAAAAAATATGAGAAAATTCAGAAATTTTAAAAGGATCTGTTCAATATTAAGACTTCACATGTTTCGAATTTTATTTTTTTCGTAACATTATACAGTGTTGTATTTATATATATATTATTGGAAAGCACATAAATATTTTGATTTAATTATTCGTTAATAATGTTATGCAATAATTATTCATTAATAATGCTATGGAATAATTATTCATTCATAATGTTATGCAGTAATTATTCTTTAATAATGTTATGCCTTAATAATAATTCACTTTACATCCACGGGTATCGTGCCCAATTATTTATATCATGAAAAAATCATCATCGACGGTCCATAACAGGATGGCATAGAAGAACAACGCATTTTTTTAATTGTATGGGAGAAGAACTCAAGTGTTGAAGCCATTTAAACGGCTTCACGTGCTGTCTAAATCGCCATTTAGTTTCAAAGTTCCTGAATGCAATGACTACAACGAACGCCATCAGCGGATCCTGTTCTGAGTCCTCTTGCTCGCTAAATGTGCTCATTACCATTAAACCCCGAATTGAGCGTTTTCCATATTCGAACCGTTTTTTACTATCGGAAATATTAAAATTTCTGCAGTTCGATGTAAAAATATCAGGGGTAATATTTACTTATTTTATTTTTACTTTTAAAAACATATACTACTTCTTCATTGGTCCAACAGCCCCTTGGCGACCAAGGCCATCTGCCTACTGGCAGATTTCAAAACAGGATGGGTTTTTTTTGTGTTTTTTGACGGAGTAGGATTGTCAGCCCAGCGTTCAAAGCTGTATAGTCATATAAGACGGGGACCTACGGTTTAAAAATGGATTGCGAACCACTACAAACATTCATGGCACCGCCCCGACTCGAATCTAAAAGACCTGTGGACCGAGCGCCAGAGCGCTATTCTCTAGCCCATCAAACCCCATACGTTGTTGTATAAAACATATTTAATGCATATTGTTATAAAATAATTCCAAAGCATCGAATAAAATGAATTCCAAAGCATCTCAGCAGCTTATAAAGATATTAACAAATTTTGAAACAAATAAATTAATGTGTTTTACTAAATTTTAAATTCTTTACATAATTTTACAGAAATTAAAATAATATACAAGAAAAATAATTATTTGTTGCAAGGGAAACAAATTTTGTGATATAGCAAAAATATTGTATTATAATTAATTTTACTTTGTTTCATAAAATATTTGTTATTTGATTATAATTAATTTTATTTTATTTCATAAAAATATTTGTTTTAAGTTAATTAACTTAGCAGCCTTATAGGAAGTTTATTTTTTTGTAATTATGATTTAAGAAATTGGAAAATTTATGAATAAAGCATGAAATTAATTTTTAATAATTTAATGCCTTAGTTGAAAGAAAGTACAATTTTTCGTCATAACATTTGGAATATAATTATTTCCTAAAAAGACATAAATAACGAAAAATATATAACAAAAACTTATATAAAGAACATTTTCTGAAAAAGTTTTATGCTTTATATTTATTATATAAAGTATAGAACTTTATACACTACATGTTCTTTATATTTTATACGATGTGTCATTTTAAGGATTTTTTTTTTTTTGTAAATATTTATACCTTTCTATGTATTGAGTGAGAGCACAGCGAAATTCAGAGTAAGAAAAAAATATTGAAATTGAAGTTACGAATAATCTACCAAACATCTGGATTGTGATCTTCCGAATCCATTTTACATCGTCCCTTTCGAGTCTACCTCCTCGGAAGAAAATAGTTCCTTCACAGAACCCTTGTCGATTAAAATCCTCTCGACAGAGAGCGAGGGGATGCAAATGACATTCTTTTTGCTTTTGTTTCAACCGGGCAATAGAGAAGCAGTTTAAATTACTTCCGAAAACGGTTTTCTCTCAAAAAATTCGATTGTTTTTTTTTCTTTTCTTTTTATTCTCGACTTTTCGTCCTTTAGTTTCGTGTTTATTTTCTCTTCTATGTTCCTTTAAACTCTGTAAGAGAAGCGAAATTGAATACTTATTTTTCTTTCTCTGTCTTTTTTGGAAGTCTTAACGCTTTCAAGCGGAAGGGAATATTAAGAAAGCTCTAAATAACACACTATATACAGTTAAAATTATTTAGAAAAACATTTTTTTTCTTTTTGAGAGATTTGTTTGGATGGAAACATTAAAAAAAGTTATTGCAATTTTTAAAAAATAATGCATTTTCTAGCTTTAAAGAGCTAAGAGAGATTTTTTTTAACTAAATATTGATTCATTGCAATGAAAAATATAATTAAATTTATGTGATAAAAAGAAAATAAACCTTTTATATTTCGTATAATTTTATATTAAAAATACAAAAATAATTCAATATCGTTTGTTTACAGTTTAATTTACATGTAAAATTTCCTTTGTTTTTTAATTAAATATTTTTACTTAAGTTCTGTATCGCACAAATTCTTTATAATTTTGTTTTGCTTAAGTTATCTTTGAATCCTAACTAAATTAGCTAAAATTATTTACCTTACTTGTCTGGAATTTCCAAAAAAAATGGGAAAACATTGTTAGCAGCCAGTCAACACTAAATTCAATAGTTAATACGTTGTCTAATATATTCAAGAAATTATATCATTTATATAATATATTTTGTTATTCTTTGTATCTGTTTTGAGATTAACACTCAACCATCATGTCAAAGGATATATTTATTCTAAGTCACATCTTTTCGCCCAAAGATTAGTTATACAAATTCTTTTTTTTTATAATCATGTCTAAAATATGACTATGTTGAAATTTCACTACACATTTTCCACTTATAAGAACTGTAGATGTTTACAAAGAAAGACTGTGGTTATTTATTGAATGTCATTTAATGTCATTAATGTGCAGCTAACTGCAAGATGACCACATAATCGTTTCATCACACTAAAAGCATCCTGAATCTAGATCAACTAAGCGTAGAACTCTTCATGTAAGAATCTTCTGTATAAGAATATTCAAGACGTTTGACATTGTGTGTAACCTACCAGCCTAATCATTGAAATCAAATGCTTAATTGAAAATACGCAAATGTCAACTAAAGCCTCCATTTCGTCACTACCGCCTTTCATGGCAACTCTTCGCTGATGAGTCTAAAAATGTGCTTGCAAAATTAATTTAGAACAAGTGTTGGTGGGAGCCCGAAACCCCTATTATCGTAATCAGATGATTGGGAGAGAACATATTTGAGAGTATGGTATATGCTTAAGCATCACTTTGCATGTCTGTACTTCCCTGCATATCGTCATATGGGCCACCGTTACTGGTAATATGGAGGTGACATTCATGATCTAATTCATAGCCCTTATGAAGATGAAAATGGTGACTCCTTAAACCTTAAAGACGATAATTCTAGACTATACTGAAGTCGATTGGTGGATAATTTACCTTCGTGTAAATAATATTGTATGAATTGGTTGAAACTACATGTCGAGGACGTATTTTTGACATGAACCAGACCGAATATGTTAAGATGTTTTTCTTCTTTATTGGTGGGCCAAGGCCGTCTGTTCTCTGATTTTCGAGACAGATGTTATTTTCTTTTTACGGGGTATTGTTTCCGACCCTACGTCCAATGTTCTACAGTAATATTAGAACGGATCTACGGTTTAAAGTGGATTCCAAAACATTACAAACATTTCTATCCCACAGGCACTTGGCCATTATTCACTATATATATATATATATTACTGCTACAGTTTTGAAGAAATAAATGAAAATTTTTTAATACAGCTTCCTTTCTTATTTTTATTCTGATTATTTGTAATTGCTACTATGTTTTTTATATGTAACGTCTCTTTAACAAATTTTGTTTATTCCCCAATTGTTCATTACTACGACACTTTCATGATATCATTATCTTCACTTTAATTAGGCACATATATATAAAAAACGAGACAATGCATTTGATATTTGAATTTTAAGTATATGTATGAATCTATATAGTAGAGTTTCATGAATCTTGTTTATAATCCCTTACCTTTGGATGATTGAATAATATATATTTAAACTATAAAATATAATGAAATGAATTAAAAACGGCGCAAGAATTCTTCATTGCTTTTATACCTTTTAAGTCCCTTTTCACATCGTTGCAGCACTGGTATTGACTTCCTCATTTCGCCAGACTTGACTTTAATTACCGCCCCAGCTTGAAACTCCCCTTTCACCATCACTAACCATTCTGAATGCTTATTCAATGCTGTTCCCGAACAAGGAGTCATAATTGCGAGCATTGCCCCTTTGCATCACCGCGAGCATCTCGATATTGGAGAAGGACGTCACAGTGATTGTCAGTGGGCATACCTCTCCCACCGCACAATGGAGCCCCACACCACCATCACAATCGCTGCCAGTGGCGCTGACAGGGAACGAGTTCCCGCCTGATGGAATTTTCGCGCGAAATGTTGTGATCCCGTTTTCGAGAGATGCGGTCTGCAAATAGCTTTTCGGATTACTGAGAAATGGGCTGCGCAAAGTGTAAAGTATTGATTCGATATCCCACGGTGCTATTTCTGATCAAATAGTTTCGTGCCATTAGCCTGGGAGTTTATATCACTGTATGTGATACGCAAACAAGTTGCAATACTGCAATTAAATATTCAGTAATTTTCATCGGCCGTGAGTTTTGCTGCGTATGAATAACAAATACAAATGAAAAAAAAATGCTATTGAGGGCTTCTTCTGTACATTTACATTCAATTCACTAGTTTTGGAAAGAAAAGAAAGGAAACATTGCATAAAATATGCAAAATTTGTATTGATTCTTTACTATTTTTTTTTATCAAAAATGCATACCACTGCAAGAAATATTTTATAACTGTAAATTTGATGTTGAAATTTTTTGTATCTTGATTTTCTATGTGATGTTTGCATACGCTCATGCACGAAGGAAAATATGTAATTATAATATAATATTATTATTAAAATTATTTAAAACATTATCAACTCACGCCCACCACGATAAATTTCCAAAAAAAATGTAATAAAAATAAAATAAAATAAGAATACTTAAATTTATTACGTTATTTTTTATTATATAGGTTTTAAAATGTACATAAAACACGTATTTATAAAACTAGCGATTTGTGCGATTCGACAAGCTAGATGTGCGATTTAATGTTACTATAAGGCTAGCTTTTAATGCTTACTATACACTTTTAAAGCATTTACAGAAGAATGACATCAATTATAAATATATATATATATATATATATATATATATATTTACATAAAAATTATCCAAAAGAAATTTTTTTATCATTCTTCTATTTGACTTCTTTTAAAAGGAAAGGTATATGTAATATGTGTCAAGGAGTCACACAATGATATAGTTTATTCAAATTCACATGTATCTAGTTTTAAAATACTTATTATTTACATCAATTTCGTGAAGAATATATAATAACGTAATTTAAAGGCAAAAAGTGTTTTTCTATTATGAGACAACAGAATCATCCAACATTATATAAATGAATAATATTTTATTTTGAAGAAACTTCGTATATTTAACAAATATTAAATTTTTTTATTATTAATTTAACTTAAAAAAAAAGATACTTATACCACTATTCAAAAAATGTATCATATTTCATTTAGTTCACAGAGTCTATCGGAAATTCATTATGAATTTAGTCCTGAATCAACAACCAATTTTAATTAAATTTAAGTATGAATTTTGAAATTTTTTTTGTTGCTTAAATTAAGAGAAGCCATTTAAAAAAAAATTTTTTGTTGGTTATGTAAACAACATTTATTATTATACCTACCAGGAAGGTTTTAGTTCATTCAAAAGAAAGTGCAAATTTTTTTTTTTTGTTTAACATAAGCAATTTTCTACTTGAATAGAATTTAATAAAAAATCATATTGTTCTTAATGGGATTATTAGTATTATTTTTACGAAAAATTTTGAATATTAATACTTTTTCATGTGCTTATTTTTTACTAGTATCAATTTTCCTTCATAAATTAATATGAATTAGTTATTAATCCGTGAGATTTAAAAAAACACTTCTTAATAATAACAAATTAATATTTTTGACAAATTTCTTATATTTTATTAATAATCAAAAATAAAAATAAATTTGATATATCAGCTTTTTGATAATATTAACTGTGCATTTATTAATGTTGTAAACATTAAAATTAAAGTTATGAAAGTTAAATCATTAAACAAATTTTGTATTTAATAATCTAATTTTTGTGTTTCTATCCCTAATCATTAAGATGAAAATATATTTTATTAATAATACAAGGTTTTGCAAAATTCTATTTACCTTTTCCAAAGTAATCTTTTTATTTGACCTGATTCATTTTCTGATCATATTTTTATGTTCTGAGTGATTTTTTTTTGAAAAGAAGTCAAACCATTAACATTTGCCGTATTTAATCAAACTATATTCATTTCTTTCATTTCATCTGATTTAATAAAAACGACTTCTGTCAAAAACGCAACCAAACAAACACAGAAGTAAATATTGAGTATGTCAAAAGATCATAACCCAAGGAGAAAAAAAAAACTGCAGAACCAATTACAGCAAATCCTAGCAAAAAAAGTCGTGGTTTATGACAAAATCCTAACACACAACTGCGATTTATTGCCACTAATGAATAAGACCCAAAAGCTTTTGGGCGACTCTGTACCCCATAATGCGTCGCCAAGTAAAGAATCGCAAACATCTGGAACCGCCAATTTAAAAGCCTGCGAGGATTTAGTGTTCGTTAACGGCAGGGTGGAAAAATTATCGAATGAATATATAATTAAGCGCTAAACGAACTTGTTCCCTCTGAAAATTGAAATTAAAAAAAAAAAGGAATCATTTGAAAGACAAAGATTCCATTTTTGTTTGAGTTGCAAATGGAATGAAATGGAATTGAATGCAATATATAAGTTTTACTTTTTTCAGAAAAGGTAAATCCAATAATGTGATGACTATGAATGTACTGTTCGAGTTAGAAGAATTTTCTAAAATCTTTTTACCTTATTTGCTCTTGCTTTTTTAAAAAAAAATCTTTCGCATGGAGATATTAATGTTTGTTTATACTACATATAAAAAGGAATCTGGGTTGAAGGTAATGAGACATGAATAATTTATTATAGCGTCTACGGAGTAATGCTGTAAAAATTTAACATTCTGCCTTTTGTTGACGAAAGGATTTGTTCATAACTTTGCAAAAATGCATGGTATTGTATGAAAAATTCTTGTAATGCATATAGTAAAGATTTTTTTTTTTTGCAGATAAACATTTATAAACTCGAAACTGGAATATTGATTATTTGAATAAAAACTAATATGTTATATTATTAAATCGCAGAAATATAAATATATTTATTTTTAGTATTAAGAACGAGACAGTATTTTTTTTTTAGTTCTGTTCAAATTAGATAACTATAAAATTTTAATTGTTAAAATTTTATATATCAAAGATTGAAAATAAAAATATTGTAAAACAGTTTCTCAGAAAACAGTATTAGATTTGCAACTAATGTAATAAAATAGTTCAATTTAGTACCAGAATTTTTTGTATTTTAGCATGCATTTTTTCAAATATATTTTTATTGAATGCGTTGCATTACATTCAAATTGCGTATTTTATTTTATTGAAATATATGTATTATTTCCTCTTTATTTGTATTATTTCCTCTTTGTATTATTTCCTCTTTATTATAAATACGAAAGAACATTATGAATTTAAAATGAGGGTGATTCAAACTAGTTTTCATAATTTTATAGAATATGCTTCAAGGCTTAGCATAAAAAGTAATTTTTAAATAAATTCATAAAATGTTATTCAAATAGGAAATCTTTGTAAAATTATGCACATTTTTCTAATGCTATACAACGGATAGATTGTCTATGTATCAAATATTTTCTCTCTCTATTGAATATTTGATAGAGAGAGAGGCATATTTGTCAACAATTTTTGTTGTGCTGATATTATATATATATATATATATATATTTAAACACATCAAAAACAGTTTACTTGTATACAGATACTAGCAGAACCTGGCATACGTTAATCAAATATCGCGAATATACTCTCCATCTTTTAAATATATGTGCACACTAATTTTCATGGATATCGTTTGAATGGCATGTGAGATTAAATGGATTCATTTTGTTACTTGCATCATATGGAGGCAAGTAACAAAAAAGTGGATAGCGCGAACCTACTTTCCATGCTGGAATACATGTTATTACCAATTTTCATAGCCCTTGGTTCAACGCTATCACTGGTACAGAAGTTGATGTACTGCAGAACCACTTTATGGTGACGGCTTACAAACAAAGGGGATAGCATAAAAAAAATTCTCCATGTTTGTCAAATTCATACAAAATGTTTTATCAAAATCATCAAGCCATTTAGAGGAGTTCAGTGACAAACACATGTACAGAATCACCCGATTTCAGTGCCACCTACTGGATCCAATTGTCAATCTAAACCATCCAGTTACCAACTCATACACACACACATAAAATTCCATCTAAATCGGACAAGCCGTTTAGGGAGGAGTTCAGTGACATTATATATATAAAAACATATCTCAGAGCAGAATAAATCGAAAAATATCATGTTTAGTTGGCATGCTGTAAATAAATATCAATTTAAAATAGCTTTTTAATATATATTTCTTAATTTCAAATACCTTGAATATATTTCTCGTAAAAATAAAAAAATAGACTTTTTCCAATAAAACTCATTTTCAATTTTTTTTTTTTTTTTTTTTGCCTCTATTTTTAATTTTACACTCCAGATCAACATTTCTGTTCTAAGAAACTCAAAGCGTTTGTTATAAAATTCTTTCCTCTCTTTTTTTATACGTTGTAGTATTCACGACTTAATCTCGAATCAAGTAATTTGGGAAACTGAGCAGAAGAATCCTTTTTTTTTTTTATTTTTATCCAACGTTAAAATTTCAGCAACCATGTTTTTTTTTTCCCCTCCTTTTGAAGAAACTTTTCTCGCTCGAGCACTACTGACCTTGTTTATTTTACAGGCGCACTTTTATATAAAACCTGAAGAGTTCCTTTTTAACCATTCTTCATTCTCTCGGCATAATTCCAATAAATCCGTTTAGTAAGGCTTCAAAGCGATATCGCATCCTCTGGAGGTTCCACAGAAGCTTCGACGAACTTTTTTAAGGGGGATCTGGATTGCAGAAAGAAATTCCTCTGGGGCGAAATTCAGTTGTTGCAGCACCATTTCCAAAGAGCCATTCCAGAATTGGAAAACTGTTCAATCTAGAGGAATTCAGACCAGTTATGATCGTGCAAGAAGACAAGATGAACTTGGTATATGTATATTTTTTTATCTGGCTTGGTTCCTATTTTGTTATCCGCAATAGGATGGATTTCTTCATGTACGTGAAGGGGAGTGCATTGTTCCCTATGGGAAAATATTTATTTTTTATGATAAAATTTTGTAGTTTTGTACCAAATTATGAATCTTTGGAAAGTGTTCGCAAAAGAACGCCTGCGTGTCTAGAATAAATTAAAATTCAAGCTTCGTAATATATAATTAAGATAAGAATAAAGTATTTAAATACTCAGTCTATATCTTTTAAAAATTGGCGAAAAAAATTGCTTAATATGTAAAGAAACTGTATGTTTCGAAATATATATATATATGTTAAATTCAGATGAATATTGTAATCGAACATATAAAACGTAGTTATGATCTTAAAGTAGGATGTCAGACGCCATGAAAATTAATTTAAAGTAAAACTTGAAACAAATCACTAAAGATACCCTAATACAAGAAAGCATGGTATATGGAATATAATTTGATTTTTTAGAACAAATAAAATAACATTATGATAACACCAATGATACATACATTTCTTTAGGTTTTCAAGTTGGCAAGTCATTCTCTTTGGTAAAAGTCACAAAAATACACAGTTAAATTTCAATCTTTGTAGATATGTAGTGAGAACTGATGGCCACTAGCTCTCTGGATTTCGGTGCCACATTGTTCGAGTCCCGTCGTTGCAATGGATATTTGTAGTGGAATGGAATCCATTTTAAACCGTAGGTCCGCGTCTAATCTGATTCAAAAGAGTTAGGTTTATTGCTGGAAACCCTACCCCATAAAAAGAAAAACGTCTCTTGTCTTGTAACCTGCCAGTAGACACACGGCCATGGACCAATATGGCAATGTTGCGCCATTGAAGAAGAAGATATGTAATCGAAACAAAACAATATATTATTTTTCACACATTACTATTTCGTATACTAAATATGTATATTATAATACATAATTTCACATTGTTATTGATAACATAATATTACATTATCATGAAAGTGTATCAAAATGTTTTCTTATATCAAATCCATGAACTTGAATGTTTAAAGGGTTCATTCTTTAGAATATTTGCTGATTCATTGGACAGCAAGCTATATTTTTCAGGAAAATTCTTTTATAATTTATTCAATACATGCAAAAACAAATATAAATCATTTTCTAAGAAAATACCTTCTGAAATATTATTCACAAAATTCTTACTTCATTCGCCATTTACTTTAACCTTTTGAAATCAGAACTCATCTCTAAGAAGGCATCAATATTCCTTGAGCACACTAACTATACATTGCAAAAAGGGAAAGAAAAAAACAAACTTTGGATGCTGAGCCATCTATATCCTGCTTTCATCCAGTTGAAAAGGCAAGAAGATTGCCCCAGATGTTTTTCGACAGTGAATCCTCCTCAAACAAGGCAAAAAGAGAGTAGTTCGGTTCGAATGTTCTGAATTATTCGTTCTCAGCCAACAAAGAGACATTTCTTTCCTTGACCACAGAAATCAGGACGAGTCAACAAGAGACAATCTATGTATTCCCGACGACATCTGTTTACCCAGTTCGACAAACAGAGATCTCTCTCCCTCCAACAACCAGATGTCTCCGACACGTGGATTCTCTCACTCGATCAACAAGCAGGAAAAGCAGTGATTCTGAAGGATTCGTTAAGGTCGGTAGTGGTCCGCCAACTCTTCATTGCTTTTTTTTTTTCCTCAGAAGCAATTCAGAAATACGTCCGATGAAACAGATGATTTTGAATTTCAATAACAAGAAAAATAAAGTTTTGTTCGTTGATTTTTTTTTTCTGTATGAACTGAGGAACTGCCGTTTAAATATTGAAAGTTATAGCAACCCTTGTTAGAGAATAAACATTATTTTAAAAAAAAAAGGTCAAAATTATTAATACTGGGGAATAAGTTTTACTTTAAAGGTTAAATATTCATTATTAAGGTTATTATTCATTCACTATTTTACTTACAAAATCTAATAATATTTTTTGTAGCAAATTATTCATTCCATATATATTCGGCACTAATAACCAAAATGTATACCGAATTTACTACTAGACCCCATTTAAAAGCATATAAAGATGATATTACATATTTTTTAAAAATCATTATGATTTTATCTCATGGATATCTGTCATGGTATTTTAAAGAAATTTAACATAATGACAGAAAAAATGTTTTTGTTGTTGTTTCTTATCCCACTTCGCTGGCCAAGCCCACGAGCCCATACGTTCTCATGATTGAAGGGGAAGGAAGCAGCTTCTGTTGTGATGGAGCACCCGTAGGTAGAAGTCTGACTTCGGCTCCGTGACGCTCTTACAGTCATAGGTGACCGGGAACTACGGCTTAAAGTGAATTCGAACCACTACAAACATCCATGGCACCGCAAGGATTCGAACCCGAAACTTGTGACACCGAGCGCCAGAGCGCTAGACACTTGGCCATTCAGGTCCCAAATTTGTGAATGCCAACGGCACGCGGTGTTCCCAGGTGGTCACCCACCCAAGTACTGACCGCGCCCAATGATGCTTGACTTCGGTGATCTAACGAGAACCAGTATATTCGCATGGTATGGCCGTTGGCACACAACAAATGTATTAATACTATATTATTTGAAATAAAACCCATATAAAAATCCTTTATTTAAATCACATTTATATTTAAAATGGAATCATTTTAAATTAAATTTATCATTAAAATGCAGTTCATGTCTAAATATTCACGTCTTAAGTACTTTAAATATAATATCCAAATTCGAAATTAAAGTGTACTGAAGCTATTTTTAAGAAATTTAATTTTGAAAAATTTCCCTTTGTGAATGAGTTTTCTTTTCTTTCCCCCCCCCGTGTATCAAGAAGCTGGGTTATTTTTCTTCCCAAAGAATGAATATTTAAGTGCAGAAAAGAACATTTATTTGTATTCTTCCTGTCTCCATTTCATGTCAAAAATCAGATTTCATTGTTTGAAAACTAACTTTTTCTAGTTTTCGAGTGTTCTGACATGCCGAGCCCTCTGGGCGATAAAGTAACTTTCTACTCTGTTGGAATATTTTTTTTTCTCGAGGAAACGGTTAGTTCGGACACATTTCATAACATTTTACAGAAAAGCAAAATGACTTTTTGAATTTGCTTGCTCGCGATCAAAGCTAAGTTTCGAAAGCCTTCAGCGAAATCCTACCAGGTACAAAATAAATAAAACAGAAAATTGTTCTACTGTTTTTTTTCTTTTCTTTTTTTTTTTTTATTTCGTTAAAAAAATAAATACAGGTTCTGATTCTTTGTTGAGAGTTTTAACTGTGTATACGTTTATGTTCGACAATTTTGTTATGATTTGCAGTTGCATGAAAATGATATTTAAAAAAAATTTTGTTTTGCGCTACGTTAGATTATTTTTGTAGTAGCGTAACCCGTATATAATCTCATTAATTGAAAGTTTTGCTATTTTAGAGCATATAACTTCGATTATCAACTGCTCTGTTTTATATTAATGTATGAATGCAAAATGGCCGGTTATCTTTTTTAGTTTTCAGTTATTATTTCTTGATTGTCATTTCATGTTTATTGTACTCATAAAATTACAATCAGGAAATAATAAAAACAATTAATTTTTTAAATGTAACTAAATAATTACATTTATTAAAAAAAAAAATTATGTTAAAACTACCATTATCATATTGAAATATGGATGCATTTTGTAATTTGTATTATTACATGTGTTAGTTAAATTATAAGAAATAATTATTTTTAAATTTTCTTTTGGGATATTTGAACAACATTTAACAACATTTATCATTGATCAGAGAATGTTTCACTTAGTTGAAAAACGCATGCAAACTTTGTTGATTGTTTAAATTAAGAAATTTTTTATTTCAATAGAATTTAATAAACAACTATTATAAAAAAAGCTAACTAATATAAAAAATATAAAAAAAAAAACTAATATAAGTCAATTGCTCCATTTTTTTCTCTATATTTCAGGAAGTCAAATAATTTTCATTCAATTTTAAATTTATCTGGCGCCATCTATTGGTAGATACATGCAACGTTCATCTAACAAAAACTAAAATTAATTAATTAAGTTTAATGAATTAATTAATATTTGAAAAAAAACTGTATTAACATCCAGTGTCATCTACACTCATGTCCATAAATTAAGGATAATGAAGTTCTGGCAAAGAAAGAGACAGAAGCAAAACAAATTTGACTTATTTGTAAAGTCTATTTATTAAACAAAAGGTAAAAGAGCAAAAAAGATGCTATATGTTTGACATAATTAATAAAAATTGCGATTTTTACTCCCTGGAGCAAATTTTAAAAATAACCTATTTACAAAAACTCTCCCCCAAAGTATTTTACAAAGTATGTCTCCCGGAACGATGCAATATAGGCCTTACAACGCCTAAACATGATGAGTATCAAATTATCAATCTGATCTTGGGGAATATTACACCACTCATCAAGCAATGCCCTCCGAAGTTCCGGTTGACAGGTGGGAGGGTTGACGGGCTGCAATTCGTCGGCCAAGCATATCCCACACATGCTCTATTGGATTCAAGTCCGCTGAGTATGCTGGCCAATCCATACGGGTGATATCCTCCAATTGAAGGCATTCGTCTACAATGTTTGCACGGTGAGGACGGGCGTTGTCATCCATAAACCGAAATTCAGCACCCATGGCGCCCTGAAACAAACTTACATGTTGTTCCAGAATAACATCCCGATAGATGTGGCCTGTCATCGTTACACTCTGAACATGCAGGTCAGTTCTGGAACCAAAATAATTCCTCCCCAAACCAGCCATCCTGCACCACCGTACCGGTGTCATTCAATGGTGTTCTCTTGGTGGTAACGGGTATCTGGCGCTCTCCATATGAAAGTCCGGCGAGAATCAGACTGTAAACTAAACCTGGACTAGTCGGAAAACATCACACAGGACCACTGTTGCGGGTGTCCACAATGCATGCTCTCTACTCCATGTTAATCGCAGGCGACAGGGGGTTGCGGTAAGTGGAACACATCTGACAGGCCTTCGAGCATATAGACCAATGTGCCCTAAGCGTCTGTACACGGTCTGCCTTGAAACTGTCGTACCGGTAGCTGAAGAGAGCTGACGAGACAGGTCTGATGCTGTGCTCCGTCTGTTTCTTTTGGCAGTAACTGCTGAATACCGGTCCTCATTTGGCGTTGTAACTCGGGGGCGACCTGTGCTGTAACATCTACTCACATTACCATCATCTTGGAATCTTTGCCAAAGCCTGGAGATGAGACTCTGGGCGATTCCAAGTTCCTCGGATACTTCCAGCTGGGTACGTCCACATTCCAGTCGTCCGATAATTCTACCATGTAAAAATCATCCAAATGCTTCCTTTGTGCCATAACTATGCGGTTATTGCACTGAAAGGCTTTTTAAAGCGCTTGTGAACAATTTTACTTCTTTGCCACCATTCCTTATATACCCCTCTCTTACACTCGTCATTGTGACGTACTATCTGGTGGTTTCCTGTAATTTGCATATTCTTCTTCAAGATGTGTGTGATAATTCTACAGGTGAAATTTTTATTTTAGAGTTCAATTTCTGTGTGATTCTGAATTATCCTTAATTTATGGACATGAGTGTACTACAACTTAAAAAAATGTATTTGAACTTGAATGGATGAGTAAAAGTATTTTATTAACGATTGAAAATTTGAACAATTTATATATAGGGAGAGTGTGAGCTAATAGAAAGAATAGAATAATCATATTGTTCTTACTAGCATTATTAGCAACACTTTCAAGAAAAACTTTGACTATTAATATTTCTCAAGTGCTTATTTTTTATTAGTATCAATTTTAATTTTTCTTTTATAAATTAATTGCTAGTTTAGTACGTAAGGTTTAGTTAATCCTTGAGATTTAGAAAAAAACACATTTGTTTGTTATAATAAATTAATGTTTTCGACAAATTTCTTGAATTTAATTAATAATCAAAAATAAAATTGTTATATTAGTTTTTTCATAACGTGTATATATTAACGTTGTAAAATATAAAATTCCCGTTTTGAAAGTTAGTTCACTAAGCAAATTTTCTATTTAATAATCTTCTGTTTTTATATTTAATCCTGAAGATGAAGATATATTTTATTAATAACACATGGGTTTGCAAAATTTTATTTACCTACGCCTACTGTAATTTTTTTTATTTCATCGGATATATCTGTTCTTAATATAATTATAACCTGGGTGATTTTTTTCATTCCGGAAAGAAATCAAACATTTAACATTTGCTGTATTTAATCAAAATATATTCATTTCATTGGTTTCATTTGATTAAATAAAAAGATTTATGTCAGAAACGGAACCAAACAAACACAAAAGTAAGTATTGAGTCAAAAGAACCAAGAAGAAAACTGCATTACCAATTACAGCAAATCCTAGCAAGAAAACTTGCCACTAATGAACAAGATTCAAAGGTTTTGGGCGACTGTGTACCCCGTAATGCGTCGCCAAATAAAGAATCGCAAACATCTGGAACCGCCAATTTAAAAGCCTGCGAGGATTTATTATTCGTTAACTGTAGAGTGGAATAATTATCGAATGAAAATTTATTTAAGCGCTAAACGAACTTGTTCCTTCTGAAAATTGAAATTAGAAAAAAATAATCATTTGAAAGACAAAGATTCCATTTTTGTTTGAGTAGCAAATGGAATGGAATGGAATTGAGTGGAATATAAGTTTTTACTTTTTTTTTTGGAAATGGTAAATCCAATAAAGTGATGAATATGAACGTACCATTCGAGTTAGAAAATTTCTAGAAATCTTTTTACCTTATTTGCTTTTACCTTTTTTAATCTTTCACATGGAGATATTAATGTTTGTTTATACTATGTATAAAAAGGAATCTGGGCCGAAAGTAAAGAGACATGAATAATTTATTATTATGTCTACAGAGTAATGCTGTAAAATTTAGCCGTCTAATTTTCTATTGACGAAAGATTTTATTTATAACTATGCGAAAAATGCATGGCATGATATGAAAAGAAATCTTGCAATACATATAGTAAAGCTTTTATTTTTCAAGATAAACATTTCTAAACTCAAAACTGCAATGTTGATTATTTGAATAAAAACAGTATGTTACCTTATTATATTACAGAAATATAAGTAGACTATTCATTTTAGTAATAAGAGCGACCCAGTAATTTTTGAAAACTTTTTTTATCAAATTAGATAACTAAAAAAAAAAAGTTTAATGGTATAAATTTTATTTGATTAAACTAAAGATTGAAAAGAAAAATATTTTAATATAGTTTCTCAGAAAACAATATTAGATTTGTATGTAATGTAATAAAATAGTTCAGTTTATTACCAAAAAGTTTTTGTATTTTAGGTTGCATTTTTTAACATATAGTTACGTTGAATGAATTGCATGTATTATTTTTTGAAATACAATTATTATTTTCTCTTTCAAAATAAATATGAAAGAACATTTTGAATTTAAAATAAGGGTGATTCAAACCAGTTTTCACAATTCTGTACAATCTGCTTTAAAGCTTAGGTTAAAAGGAATTTTTAAATAAATTCATAAAATATTATTAAGGCAATTTTTGTAAAATCACATTTTTCTAGTGCAGGTATTTGATAGAGAGGCACATTTGTGAGCAATTTTTGCTGCCTTTCCAACAATTTTTGGCAATTTGCCAACAATTTTTTTCGGCAGACAACGCATGCCGGGTTCCGCTAATATATATATATATATATATATATATATATATATATATATATATATATATATATAAATATATATATATATTATATATATATATATATTAGCGGAACCCGGCATGCGTTGTCTTGCCGAAAAAAAAATGAAATTGTAGAAAATTACAAATCACGCAAATTTTTATGGATATCGTTTGAACGTTATATAAGATGATATGCTGCAGCACCCTCTTGTGGCATGCAACAATAAAGTTACGAATATATTTTCCGAATATATTCGTAACTCGCGAATATATTTTCCATAATGGAATACATATAATTATCAATTTTTATAACGATCGGTTGAAAGGTATAGAAGTTGATATACTGCAACACCATCTGGTGGCGACTTACAACAAAGTGGATAGCATAAAAACATTCTGCATGTTTTGTGAAACACACACAGAAAATTTCATCAAAATCGGTCCGGTCGTTTAGAAGGAGTGCATTGACAAACACATGTACAGAAGAATTATATATATAAAGATAATATCAGTGCAGAATAAATCGGAAAAGATCATGTTTAGTTGAAATGCTGCAAACAACATCACTTTAAAAACGCTTTTTAATGTATATTTCTTAATTTAAAATACCTTGAAAATATTTCTCATAAAATGATGAAAAATAGACCATTCCGCCAAACCACATCTCCATTTTTTTTTTCCTCTAATTTTAATTTTACACTCCAGATCAACATTTCTGTTCAACAAAACTCAAAACGTTTGTTAAAAAAACTCTTTCCTGTTTCTTTATACGTTATAGTATTTACGAATCAAGTAATTTTAAAATTTGAACTGAAGAATCCTTTTTTATTTTTATCCAACACTAAAAATTCAGCAACCATGTTTTTTCCTCCCGCCCTTTTTGAGGCAACTCTTCTGGCTCGAGCTCTACTGATCTTGTTTATTTTACAGACGCAGTTTTATATAGAACACGAAGAGTTCCTTTTTAACCATTCTTCATTCTCTCGGCATAATTCCAATAAATTCGCTTAGTAAGGCTTCAAAGCGATATCGCATCCTCTGGAGGTTCCACAGAAATTTCGCCGTTCCTTTATTTTCTTTTAAAAAACGTGGAAATCTGGATTGCAGAAAGAAATTTCTCCGGGGCGAAATTCTGTTGCTGCTTCTGCACCATTCTCAAAGAGCCTTTCCAGAATTGGGAAAAACTGTTCAATCTTGAGGAATTCAGACCATTTATGCTCATGCAAGAAGATAAAACGAACTTAGTATATATATTTTTTTGTTGTATGGCTTGTTTCATATTTTGTTATTCGCAATAGGATGGATTTCTTCATGTACGTGAAGGAGTACATTGTTCTCCTTTGGGAAAATAGTTATTTTTTATTATCATAAAATCTTGCAGTCTTGAACCAAATTATAAATCTTTGGAAAGTGATCGTGAAAGAACCTGTACGTGACTAGAATAAATTAAAATTCTAGCTTCATACTCAGATACTCGCATCATACTAGCTTCATACTAATTAAGATAAGAATAAAGTATTTAAATACTGAGTCTATATCTTTCGAAAATTAACGAACACAATTGTGTAATTAGTAAAGTAAAAAGATTTTCGAAAATGTATATATATATATATATATAAAATTCAGATGAATATTTTATTCTAACATATAAAAAATAGTTACGATTTTGAAGTAGCTTGTCTGATTGAATCTGCTTGTAGACAGACGGCCTTGGACTACCATGGGACTGTTGAGCCATTGAAGAAGAATATATGTAATAGAAACAACAAAATTTTAATTTTCTCACGCATTTCAGATTTTATGTTCCCAATATACATAATTCGGCATTAATATTAAATTTTATTATTAAATAAACACAATAAAACACATTAACATTATGCTTTTGTATCAAACTGTTTGCATATTTTAAAACCATTTATTTGAAAATTTAAAAAGGCTTCATTCTTTAAAATGTTTGTGGATTTATTGGAAAGCAAGTCATATTTTTACAGAAAAATTCTGTACAATGTATTCTAATGTATTATAAAGTATAATACACGAAATAACAAATATAGGTGATTTTTGTGAAAAACACCTACATTTGTTACAAAATTCTTACTTCATTCACATTTACAACCTTTCGAAATCAGAACTCATTCCAAAGACGACATCAGGTATTTCTTGGGCACAATAACTATACATTGTAAAAAAGTGAATAAAAAATATCTTTCGATGCTGAATCATCTGTGTCCTGCTTTCCTCAGTTGCTAGGCAAGAAGAGTGGCCCCAGATGTTTTTACGACAAAGAATCCTCCTCAAACAAAGCAGAAAAGGAGTCGTTCTGTTCGAATGTTCTGAATTATTCGTTCTCAGTCAACGAAGAGCCAGTTGACCACAGAAATCAGGACGAGTCAACAAGAGACAACCGACGTATTCCCGACGACATCTGTTTACCCAGTTCGACAAACAGAGATCTCTTTCCCTCTAACAACCAGATGTCTCCGACACGTGGATTCTCTCTCTCTCTCTCTCTATCAACAAGCAGCAAAAGAGGTACTTCTGGAGGATTCGTTAAGGTTGGTAGTTGTCCGCCGACTCCAAATTCTTCTTTGCTTTTTTTTTTTTCCTCATAAGAAAAATCAGAAATACGTCCGATGAAACAGATGATTTTGAACTTCTGTAACACAATAATAAAGTTTTGTTCCTTGTTGATTTTCCCATATAAATTGTGGAACTGCCGTTTAAATATTAAAATTATAACAAAGTCGTAAGAGAAACAACTTTTTAGAGAAAAAAATTTTTCTCTGCAATTTATTAATTCCATATATATTTCCAGCATTAATGGTAAAATGTATACTGAATTTACTACTACACATAAAAGAATATAAGGATATTATAAAGACTTTCTAAGAAATAAATGAGCTTATCTCATATATATCTGAAGAAATTCAGTATAGTGATGCAAAAAGTCTTATAAAAACAGTATTGACAAATAAGTGTAATTAAAGATAAAATATTAAAGTACTATAAGTTCTCTTACTTTTATTTCTGAGTTTCCAATTTCCCATAGTATCAGATAATAGATTTTAAACATAAAAACAGATAACATAAAATAAGATAGTAGTATTAAAAATGATGTAGTTCACTTGTATCAAATATGCAGCAATATTGTTTAAACACTTATTAAATGAGTTAATTGTATGTATAGAATACTTTTGTTACATTCCCTTTTTGAAAGAGCCTTTAGTTTTCGATGTATTATGCTTTGCGTCTATATTTATACATCAGGAAATTATCCAACATGTGATTTGTTAATAATTCATTGTTTGTGACATAGAGGCAGAATTCGGAAAATGTCCGAGCAAACTTATTTAGGGCCTAATAATGTAATCTAAAACAGTTATACTATCTGTCTCCATTAGTATAATTGACATAGCGTGACATATTTCAGTACACATGTAATTAGTATATGCGGAACATGAACAAAAGTTCGTGTGTTGTAAAATAAAGACTAGCGTTTACAAGATAATGTTGCTTGTGATTGATTTAATGGAATCCTAATTATAAAATCTGGTATAATAAATTTCGTAGTCAATATCAAAATTTGTATCAAGCATTCGCATTAAAAATTTAATTAGTCACATTAAAAATTTAATTAAGAGATTTTAGCCTCAGAAATGTAGCAATTATTTTTTTCATTTGTTAGAAGGTGTGGAAATTTTACTAAATATAGCTATATAGAACGGGGAGCTGTTTACAAAGTTAGATCGCTTGCATTGTCCAATAATGATTTTTTATACATAAAAGTATTATAATTTAAAGGTTGCACTCTTTGAAAATATTTTTGTAATTGAAATACTCAACTATTGTGGACTTCAGGTTGCTCCCTGGTAATATTTATTTATAGTTTTAAGAATAAGATTGAAAAATGCCAGAATTTGTCAAAATTTGTCATCTTTTAAATTTTAAATTTTTCAACTTCAAAATTTTAAAAAAATTAAAGCTGAATAAAATAACAAAAACTTTTAATTATTAATTTTTAGAATTTTTCATACACAGAAAGCTTTTTAGAGTTTTCTATAAATATTATTTAACTTCAGTTATGCTAACGAAAGTAATTGAATTATTGCTTTTACATTATATATCCAAGTTTCATTGTTATAATAAATGATAAAATATTATAAACTAAAATTCGTACAGTATTTTTCTTTATCAGTATATTAAAAGTACAAACATACCAAATAATTCTGAATTGAAGCACTAAAATAAATAGAATTATTAATAAGACATTTACAGTAAAAAAATTTCCTCGACCTAAACTTTATTAATTTCGATAACAAAGGTTGAAGCATTTAGAAAGGTCGATAAACATTTAATTATAAAAAGTGAGAGAGCAGAATATTTGTTTGTTGGAGGATTTTTCACTCCTAATTGGTATTGGTCCGGAATAATTGAGTTTTGTTGTTCATTTGATCTGGGGAACGCGTTCTTCTGCGCCGCTCTTGAAGTAGAAAGACCAGTTGAAATTCTCTTCTTTTGATAAGAAATGCAGGCATTTCGTCGAGGCATTTCTCGATAATTAGACATAAATATCTGCACTATTATTAGGAATGTATAATTAAGAAATATGAAGAAAAAGTATTTACTGATGAACTATTTCAAAATTTGTAGATAATTTTTTAAAAGTTGTTTTTCATATAACGATCTAAAGATTTTTTATAAATATGATTTTTATGCATTTCATTAGTATTGGTTCACAAATGCACAGATTGCTGTCCGCTTTATCATACAGGAAGTTTACTTTAAAAATTCTATTAGTAAGTTTTTTTGCTTTTGATTCAATATAAAACAAGGAACAATAAGATAATTTTTTAATAAAAAAGTAAATTTATAAATATTTGAAGAGTACTGGATCTCTTCTTATACCCTTGTTAAGAGGGTACATTCCTTTTTCCCCCTTGGAACAGAAATTCTATATCTCAAAAAAAGGTACAGTATGCATTAATTGATGTGTGAAGTAAAAAGGTTTTTCACTTCTAAATGGCATCAACTGTAGCAAAAATCAACAAAGCATTCAGTTAGAAAACTTTTCTTTTTGAATTATGACGGATTATTCTACAAAGGTAAACAGGCTGTTTCGTTGATTGACCGTTTCAACCTCCAAAATGTTCTCATTCTCTGAAGATATTAGATATCATTCGTTTTCTAGAGGATAAAATATTTGTGTGTTATGTTTATGTATTTATTGTTATTATATGTTTACGTATATATTATGATATATTTATGTATATGTTTATGTGTGGTATGTTAAGTTATGTGATGTGGTTTATGTGTACCTGTGCGTTATGTATATATGTTTATGCGTGATATGTTTATGTTAAATTCCGCCCTAGTAGCTAATAATCCAGCATGTCGAAAATGTGTTCCTTTTATAAAATATACAATTATATGCTATGAAAAAGGACATGTCCCCTTTCAGGTTGTGTTTATGTTATGAGATATGGTTTATGTATGTTATGTCATGCTATGTGAAATGGTTTATGTGTGTTATGTTTTGTTTATGTATGATGTGTTTATGCTATGTGATGTGGTGTATGTGTGTATGTCTGTTATGTATATATGTTTATGTCAAATTCCGCACTAGTAGCTAATAATCCATCAAGCGAAAAAAGTTCCTTTTATAAAATATACAATCATATTCTAGGAAAATAAGGAGAAAGGACATTGGTGTCTTAAAATGATGTTAATATTCCTATATTTAGAAATACGTAAAAAATATATTAATCTAGATTTATTGAGCAATTTATTTTAATAATTTTTTCGAAAAATATAAAATTATCGTAGAGAAAAAATCACAAACATGCCAATGATCACATATTGTTTTTCCATTTTATGTATCTTAATTGTCACAATCAAAATGTTAAAATGAAGGAAAAATAAAATATTTTTAATGTTTAAAATATACCATAAAATGCAGGTTATATCGTTTAAAAGTAAAAATATAAAAGTAAAAAAACCCATATCATTAAAAGTAAAATCCTACTTTTTTCGGGGTAAGTTTAATGTGTTTCTTTCAAGATTTAAAATAAAAGGGTTCATTTGGATGAAAATCGTTTTTCGCAGTAGTTAGTTGATAAAAAGATAAAATGCATAAAAGAACCCCGCCTATACATAAAAACTAAAAGATAAGTAAAACATAAATATACACATAAAAACAAAAACTTAAATACACAAATCAAAATAGTATAAAGAAAACAACTTCTAGGAGAAGACAAATACAAATTTTAGTGTAGTGTATAAAGATATGTATAATGAGTATAAATAAGAAAGATTTGTTAAGCGTGTGAAGTATTTTTAAGCACCGTTAATGGAGTATAGCAGAAAAAGAACATTTTAGCTAAACACATTAACTAAAATGTCTTACATTAGTCATTGCGAAACAAACAGTTTAACTTTTAGTTCTTAATGTCTGCTTTTAAATTCTATTTTTGGATGTTTAATTAGATTTCATATTTTTTTTTTTTTTGTCTTTTCCGTTTTAACATATGGTATAATGTAACATTTATCAATTTGAATCCTTATCTCTATAATTATAAATTAAGAGATTTGTTTTTAATACTTAAAATTTTTAAAAAAACTATAATATATATAGAAATTTAATTTTTTTTTCTTCTTAACTTATAATGTTTTTATCTCGTGAATAGAAAAAAAGTTAAAATTCTATTAATATTTTAATTAAACAATATTTTTATAAAAAATTGCTCTTTCATACTGTTTAATTAAAAAAATGCCTGAAAAGAATAAGGAATTGAAAATGATGTTATAGATATTTACACACTCGTATTCTCTTTTGTTATAAAGAGTTTGTTATGTAATGCTAATTTTATTCTCTGATTTTTCATTAATAATTAATTAGTAAGAATTTGAATAAACTAAATTAAAATGGTAAGTATTTAATCGTGTTCCTATTTTAATGTCTTCTTTTCGTTCTGTGAATTATTTTTATTCGTAAAAATATAAATAATTGTAAAAAAATATTTTTTCTAAAATTATTTTATTCTATATTAATTTTCTTAAATGGTGCAATAAATTAAATTTTTGCGTGCTATTCATATTGTCATTCTTTTGATACGATTTTCATCAATAAGAATTTGATACAAAAACATGCCTTTTCAAATTATGAAAACCACTTGGCGGTTTACGATGTCACCACTGGTCAGTTTGGTTTACAAACCTCTTGTCGGTTTTAATTTATTTTTTATTTCTTGAAATAATATTGATTTTTGATATTATCTTAATAAGTAGCACTTTTTAACAGAAAAGAAAATATTGATTTCATTCCATATATTTTTATTTTGTATATCGCTTAATCAGTTTTTTTTTAATTCAAAAATTACCTTTGATGTATTAAAGTTTGCCGAAATAGAAATCAACTTAATATATTATAATTAAGGATTTTTGAAATGATATTTACATGTTGAAAATTTTCAGAAGTTTTATTTGATTTTATAATTTTTTTCTACTTAATATTTTGCATTCACTTACAAGATAATGATTCAATAGAAAAAAATTACAACAGTTTCTTTAAATCAAATTTGTCTTTAAATGATTACATATCTTGACTTGAATTTTATTTTTTATTAAGTAGTTATTTCTTTTACAATTTATTTTATTACTGCGTACTAAGTGCCATGAACTGTTTTAAAAATGAATGTTATAGTTTTTTTATGCAGGCTATAATTGCTATAAAATACATGTTATATTTTATTTTCTGTTAAATAATTTTCAAGTAAATGAACGTATTACGTAGGAAGGATTAAAAAAATAACTATACGTAGAATATTGAATGAACTATATTACAAATCACATAAAATTAAAAGCTGGAATTAATTAAAAAAATTTAATAAAGCTTATATTTTAATATATTATTGGAATTAGACAAAAATTAGACATTTTTAAAAATAATATTTTATAATTCCCACCGAATTTATCATTGAAAACTTCAAAGAAATTTTTACAAATTAACAACGTCGCTTCTTCCAGTGAATGCAAAGAACTGAACGAAGATATTTCAATGGTCTTCATAAAAATAAGGCTTAAAACACATTGAGTAGAAGGAAGCATTAACTTTCTTTAGTTTCGCATACTTGCAAATTCTTAACCCGCTGCCTTCATTTCGCTTTTACCTTCCAAAAGTCACGTGCACCCTTCTACATAATATGTTAATTTAAAAACTAATTAGTGAAAGTTGGGGCATTGAAGCAGCGCACTGAATTCATTAAAAGTTATTAGATTTTATTTTGGAATTAATTAATTTATGAATTACAGCGTTAAGTAGGGAAGGATGAAATAAAAAAAATTAAATCTTGAGCACGTTGTTAAATCATTAAATGAAATAAAAGTAAAACTTAAATTGAAAGGGAGAAAAAAAAGGTTTGTCCTCTTTTCACTTAAGGAGAATTTCACGATTTAATAGATTTTTCCTATTTTAGTTTCTATTTTGGGGTTATGCGGAAAGTTTCAGGTTTAAATGGGTGTAGCAGAATTTTTGAAAAGGAATATTCTGAAAATATTATTTTCATTTTCATGCGAAATTCCGTGACAAATTAAAACTGGTGGGGGAACAAAAAAAAAAAATAACAAAATTGTAACCATTCTTCACAAAAAATGTTCCCCTCGAAGGGTTAAAGACATCATATTCTTGTGTGTGTATGTGGCTTTGCTGCCATTTTTATTAAATACACTGAACCACCACTTAAAATGTATTCATTAGTGTTAATTAATTATAAAAAGTGATGTTCAGATGGAGGTGGGTTTTTCCAAGATGAAACGCTGCAATGGGTTTTGTTTATTTTTGTTTACTTGCGCTTTATTTCCAACGTCGTCATTTAAACTTTTAAAAGAAAAAAAACTTATTCACTTCATTAACAGTAATGAAGACAATTATGTCGGCAAAGAAGGGTAAAAGTCAATAATCAGGGATGTCAAGTTAATTAAACAAAGAAGAAGATTTAAATAATTGCAAAATGGCAGAGAAATATTTGTGAAACATTTCCTATGTTAATTTTCTCTCAGTTGTAAATTGCTTTGTTCTGAAACCAGTGTTTTTCTTTTTCCTCCTTCGTTTGTGTTTTGGTTTTAATTAATGTGTATAAAAGCTTTATGATACCATTGCAAATTTTATTTTAAGAATTACTTTGATGAGGTTTCTTATTTCAATATTATTTTCGAGTGATTTTGTTGTAAACTAAAATAATTTACGTATTCTATCTTACATAACATGCACCACCACATATGTCTTTGTGGCTTGGTAGCCTGTAGAAAGACAACTGCAGCTTAGAGTCCTCAAACGAATCTGTAATTATAGGTTTTTAAATGTGTTAAGTTTTATATGTTTCTAATTGTATGTGAGTGGTGTTTTGTGAGTGTGTAAATAAAACTGTGTCTCAACGCAACGCCACTTTATTGAAATCTGATTGCTCAAACTACACACTACAGTTCTAAAATACACAAATACAAAATAAAGTAGATAAAATACATATATAAATAAATATTTAAATGAATGAAATCATTTTAAATAATTTCATTTCCCTAAATGGAAGGATGATCAGATGTGACATAAAAAATGTGTTTAAAATACTTTGGTTTTACCTTTTTAGAATATTTTGGACATATGATTATTTCGATTAAAATCGAAACTGGAATTAATTAACAATTTTAGTAAAAAGCTTTCGTTTTAATAATTTAATCGAATGCAAATTTTTGGTAGAAATGAAAATAACAGAGAAATTAGACATTTTTTAAAAATATATTTCATAATTCTCCCCAAATTTATTACTAAAAACATTCAAGTAATTTTTTAAAATTATCAACATCGCTTCTTCCAGTGAATACAAAGAAGTAAATGAAGATATTTCAATGGTCTTCATAAAAATATGGCTCAAAACAAATTGAGTAGAAGGATGTATTAACTTTCATTCGTTTCGCACACTTGCAAATTCTTAACCCGCAGCATTCATTTCGCTTTTACTCTCTGGAAGTCACGTGCACCCTTCTACATAATATGTTGATTTAAAAACTAATTAGCGAAAGTTAGGACATTGAAGTAGTGCACTTGAATTCATTAAAAGTTATTAGATTTTAGGATGGAATTAATTAATTTAGGAATTACAGCGTTCAGTAGGAAGGACAAAATAAAAAAAAAATTAAATCTTGAGCACGTTATTAATTCATTAAATGAAAGTGAAACTTAAACAGAGAGAGAGAGAGAAAAAAAAAAAAGGTTTGTCCTTTTTTCCTTTAAGGAGTATTTCAGATTTAATAGATTTTCCCTCAGTTTCTATTTTGGGGTAAAGCAGAAAGTTTTTCGGCTTAAATCTGTGTAACGGAATTTTTGAAAAGGAATATTCTGAAAATATTCTTTTCATTTTCATGCGATATTCGTGAACACATTAAAACTGGTGGGTGAACAAGAAAAAAATTACAAAATTGTAACCATTGTTCACAAAAATGTTCCCTCGTAGGTTTAAAACCATTATATTTTAGTGTCTGTGTGCATGTGGCTTTGCAGCCATTTTTATTAAATACGGCGAACACCCACTTAAAATGTATTCATTAGTGTTAATTAATTATAAAAAGTGATGTTCATATGGAGGTGGGTTTGCCAAGATGAAACGCTGCAACGGGGTTTTATTTTGTTTATTTGTGCATTTATTTCCGACATCATCATTTAAACTTAAAAAGAAAATAAAGCTTATTCACTTCATTAACAGTAATGAAGCGAATTATGTCGGCTAAGAAGGGTAAAAGTCAATAATCGAGGATGTCAAGTTAATTAAAGCAAAGAAGAATATTTAAATAATTGAGAAAATGGCAGCAGAAATATTTGTGAAATATTGCATTAGCTTCCTATGTTAATTTTCTTTCAGTTATAAATTGCTTTGTTTGAAACCACAATTTTTCTTATTTCTCCACGTTTCGGTTTTGATTTTAATGTGAAAAATATCTTTATATTAAGTTTGCAAAATTTATTTGAAGATTTAGTTTGATGAGGTTTCTTATTTCAATATTCGCTTTGAGAGACTTAGTTGTGAACTGCTACGTTTAATAATTACGTTTTTTACCTTACATTACATGTAGCACCACACATGGTTTACTAACGTGTTCCTAGGAAGACGAGGTAGAAATTGTATTAGTGATATAGCCTTTTATTCTTAAGGGAAAAGTTTTGGCATTTCATTCCCAGGAGAGAGGAATGTGTTTTATTTGACAAGTATATAATAATCCATCACTCAAATTTGACACTTGACAAGCCTTATTGTGTGTAGTTACATAACATGCAATTAGTATTTTGTAGTAATGCGAACAATCTGTCAAATCGGATAGCAGATATTCGGTATCGTGTATAATGAGACTCAGGAAATAGCGAATGTCTGCGCGACCTTCACATGCCGAAACAACTACAGACTGAATATACCAGGAGTTGTTACATCGTAACCAGGGACTGAATGACCATGAACTGAGAAATTTCTAGTAGAATGAAGAATGGGAATGTGAGAAGAATAGTAGAATTGGAATGAAGTGAGCTGATTCCCTCTTGACGGATTTTCTTAAAGAGAGTTTTTGAAGAAGAAAACAGACAATTCTGTCAATAGTCAACCAGAAGAGTTATTGTTCATTTTTTCTCTGAAGTGGCTAAATAGGCCGGAGTTACCGCCGGGTTTTCAAAGTGAACCCCTTGTTCACTTCGAAACAGGCGTAATTCGATTGTTGTGTGGTAATTAAGGTCTGTCGCAGACCAGGCTAATTATATTCGTTGTAAACTCGAGAACTCTGAAAATCATCGACCTTGGAGTGAACTATACTTTTGAATTAATCGTGCACTTGTGATCAGATTTATTGTTAATCTTTATATATATATATATAGATAGATATTCCTTTCTATATACGACCCTGTTAACCATTTGAAATAATTGGCTTCCCCCAAACTGATGTATACTAAATGTTTCACCAAAATAAAAGGAAAATTAATATTTGGAATGTAAAGCATATGCTATTGACATATTAACGGTGTTATAGGAAATAATTTAAACTCTACTTAATTCTGTAACCATACTTCCTCTTACCCACTGGCAAGAACGCCTCCAAGGCATTCAGGAGAAATGCTCAGTTGGTCTCACCCGGAAAAGAATGTATAGTTCACGCGTGCGCGTATCTTGTTCGGGTTTTCGACTTAGAAGTGTAGCTCTTTCGCGAATACATAAATGTGTCTTTAAATGTGTTAAACATTGCATGCCTCTAATTGAATACCTGTTGTGTTTGTGCGTGAATAAATCTGTGAGTTCTCAAACCTGTGCCTCAAGTATCTCAACCCAACCACACCCCGTTACAATTTGCTTATCTGAACTGCACACTACAGTTCTAAAATAGATAAATACAAAATCAAATACATAAAAATTTAAATAAATAAAATCATTTTAAATAATTTAATTTCCCTACTTGGAAGTACGATCAGATTTGATATATAAAATATTTCTGTAGGACTTCAATTTCTGCCTTCACCTTAGAATATTTTTGTAATATGACGTTATATTTTCCTTCTAATCAATTTGTTTTTAACATCCTTCCATTTTGTGAGTCATATTTCAAGCAAAAGTCGTAATCAGAACAAATTTCTTTGTATCCGTATAAGAAATATATCAAGTTGGAATCATTCCAAAACGGACGTATACCAAAGTAATAATGCAGATGAATCATAAGGTGATTATTATTACCTTTTTCATGTGACAAGTCTTTAAAAATAGGCAATTAAACCTTTGAAATGGCATCAGCCAATAAGATACATCTGTATCCAAAATACCACGTTAGTTCCTCTATTCTACTCAGTATATAGATGACAGCATATTATCTTATTTATGATGCTTTAATTATTTGCTTCATAGTAAATTTTCCTTCAAAATAAACATTGAATAGATAGTGAAAGTTCCCTACGTCATTTCCCATCTAAAACTCTCTAGATTTTTTTTTCCTTCGTGCAGCTGTGATGCCTGCTTCTTTTGAGATGGAAATCCTCCTTTAAATAATCGGCTGTCATGTCCAGGGGATGATCCCTGAAATTAGCTGTCACTTAACACCCTCATTCTGGGATGCCTTCACTTCAGTTTACCTTCAAGCAAAAACAAAACAAACAAAATATACAAGATGGGAGACTCTCTTTGAAAAGAGGAATTTTACTTAACTTTTTCCTCTTTTTAACTATTTTTTTCCCTATTTTAAATTATTTTTCCCTAAAAAACTGTTGACATTTAAATACTGTGTATTGAGTAAAGCTGCATAGAAATGGGGCAAGTTCTTCCTCTTTCTCATTTCTAGTAGTATTTTTAATTTATAAAATTACTTATAATCATCAAAATTAAATTGGAATTACATTTTACATTTTTAATTTAGTTAAATTTCATAAAATACAAAAAATAAATAATGAAGCTAAATTAATTAAATAAAAAAATTCAAATTAAATCAAGAAAATATTTAATTAACTTATATTTTGTTTTAATTTTTATCTGATGTTGTAATCAATGTAAAATTTACATTTTGAATTATTCAATAGAACTTTGGATTTATTTAGTACATATATGTTTGAACTCTATTTATTTTTGTTGGTGGAGAGATACAGATAGTTCATGTTCATTTTTGACGAGAAAATTTTCATGTTATTGAATATTTTATATAATTGAATATTTTATTACATTGAATATTTAAAAAAATTTATTTTTAAATTAGTATTTCTAGAATTTGCCTGAATTTTATGCAGCATTTTTCCATTATACTACATTTAATAAAACGCATTTATATTTAATTAATAAAAAACACAAATAACTCAATTAAACAAACAAACAAAAATACAATTAATTTATAATTCTATGTAAATATCCTGTAACATATTAGATGTTTTTGAATCAAGCTTAAAATTATTTTTATAAAATTGTTGAAACTGAATTTATTACTTCGTTGTATATTTAAATTGATATGAAAAATTTTTATTTTATGCAACCAAAACCATTTCTTCTAAAAGATATAATTCATCATACATATAAAAATCTAAGTGTTACATAAATAGTTAATGAAAATTATAAATTTAACTTTTTTTTTTTTTTAATGCCAATTTGAATGATTTATTTTCAAGATTAGCTGAAATAGTTTTCAACAAAAAGCTATTTGAAAATAGATTAATAATATAAAATTACAGATACATATAATTAAATTAAATATTTTATAGTAAAATAAAAGAAAGAAATACAAATGATTATATATTAAAATTTTTTTTTTTTTAAGTTCTGCATAAAATATATGATACAGGAAATATTTAAATAACTATATTACAGATCATATAAAACTTAAACTGGAATTAATTAATAAATTTAATAAAGCTCATGTTTTAATAATTTAATCGGATACCAATTTTTGGTAGAATTAAAAATTATAGGGAAATTTGACATTTTAAAAAGTATAATTATAAAAATTAATTAGCAAGTTTAACACAGCTTACATTTTAATAATTTAATCGGATACAAATTTTTGATATAAATGAAAATTACGGAGAATTTTAGACATTTTTAAAATTTTAATTTTTTATTTTTATAATTCTCTACAAATTTATCGTTGAAAAATATTCAAGAAATTTTTACAAATTATCCGTCGCTTCTTCCAGTAAATACAAAGAAGTGAATTAGGATATTTCAATAGTCTCCATAAAAATATGGCTTAAAACACATTGAGTAGAAGGATGTAATAACTTTCTTTAGTTTCGCATGCTTGCAAATTCTTAACCGCTGCCTTCATTTCGCTTTTACCTTCTAAAAAGTCACGTGCACCCTTCTACATAATATGTTAATTTAAAAACTAATTAGCGAAAGTTAGGGCATAGAAGCAGCGCACTTGAATTCATTAAAAGTTATTAGATTTTATGATGGATTTAATGAATTTATGAATTACAGCGTTAAGAAGAGAGGATGAAATATAAAAAAATTAAATCTTGAGCACGTTGTTAAATCATTAAATGAAATAAAAGTAAAACTTAAAATGAGTGGGAAAAAAAAAAAGGCTTGTCCTCTTTTCCCTTAAGGAGAATTTCACGATTTAATAGATTTTCTCACAGTTTCTATTTTGGTGTAATGCGGAAAGTTTCAGCCTTAAATGGATGTAGCGGAATTTTTAAAAAGGAATATTCTGAAAATATTCTTTTCATTTTCATGCGAAATTCGTGACAAATTGAAACTGGCGAGTGAACAAGAAAAAGAAATGTCAAAATTGTAACCATTCTTCACAAAATTTTTCCCTCGAAGGTTTAAAGCCATCATATTCTAATGTGTGTGTGTGGCTTTGCAGCAATTTTTATGAAATATACCGAACATCCACTTAAAATGTATTCGTTAGTGTTAATGAATTATAAAAAGTGATGTTCAGTTGGAGGTGTGTTGCCAAGATGAAACGCTGCAAAAGGGGTTTTATTTTGTTTATTTGTGCATTTATTTCCGACATCATCATTTAAACTTAAAAAAAAAAATAAAGCTTATTCACTTCATTAACAGTAATGAAGCGAATTATGTCAGCTAAGAAGGGTAAAAGTCAATAATCAGGGATGTCAAGTTAATTAAAGCAAAGAAAAAGATTTAAATAATTGCGAAAATGGCAGCAAAAATATTTGGAAACATTTTAATAGTTTCCTATGCTAATTTTCTTTCAGTTGTAAATCGTTTTGTCATGAAAACAGTGTTTTTCTCTTCTCATGGTTTTGGTTTTGATTTTAATTAATGGGAATAAAATCTTTTATGTTAAGTTTGCAAAATTTATTTGGAGATTTAGAGTAATGAGGTTTCTTATTTCCATATCTTTTCGAGAGATTTTTGTTGTAAACTAAAATTATTGTTATATTTTTATCTTACATAACATGTACCACCACACATGGCTTTGTGGCTTTCTAGCCTGTAGAAAGACATCTGTTCAATATGTTAGTGGGGTGTTCTGCAGTTACTCAATCCAAAAATGTAAATGTGTTGAAGATTTTAGCAGAAAATTTGTCTCGATATTCAAAGAAGTGAAATTTGTTGTTTAATAGTTACAATTTTCAGTTAGTTGGGAATATGAGGTTTTTTTTTTTGGGAAGCCATTCATAAAACTCTTCTATGGGCTTTACCAAACAAGAGCATGAAATTAACACATTTAAATGATGTATGGTGTCATAATGTTTTTCACAACTTAACATTCATTCCCTATTTGTTTGGCGTTATAAAGTTGTTAACAACATTCATTCCTTACGTGCAAAGTGCGCAATTTTTGTTGGGGAAAAAAATAAAGTTATTCCTTGATATGCAACCATATTTTATTTCAAATCCTTGGCTTTTCCCCAAACTAATGTGTACCAAACAATTTTCACCCAAAAAATAAAAGGAAATTGAATATTTGAAATGTAAAACATTTGTTATGGACATATAGAAGATGTTATAAATAGTAATTTAAACACTGTTTTTTCTGTAACCATGCTTCCTCCTATCATTGTCAAGAATGTAGCGTTCAGGGAGAAATGTTCAGTTGGCCTACAGACAATCACCCGGAGAGGAAGTGTGTTTCGAGCACTCTACGCGAATCCGAGTTGGGAGTCTTAGGCTCAGAAGTAGAGTCCTTCCACGAATCTATAATAATCTGTCTTTAAAAATTTTAAATGTTTTATGTCTCTAATTGTATGTGTGAGGTGTTTGTGCACACGCAAATAAGCAGTGTGTTTTCAAACTTGTGTGTCAAGTATCTCACCCCAATCACATCCAAAAACATGAATAAATAAAAATTTAAATAAATGAAAACATTATAAATAATTTCAAATCCCTACTTCGAAGGATGACCCTATTTGACATAACAATATGCCTAATGGACTTTGTTTCTGCCTTCTTCTTAGAATATTTTAGTAATATGACATTGTCTTTTTATTGTAATAAATTTGTGTTTTTTACAATACTATATTTTGTGAGTCACATTACAAGCAAAAGTTGTGCACAAAACAAATTTGTTTGCATTAACACAAGCAATATAGCAAACAGAACTTATTCCAAAACGGGCGTATACCAAAGTAACAATACATGTTAAGCATAAGGTGATTATTATTTACTTTTCATGTGACAAGTCTTTAAAAATAGACAATTAAACATTTGAATGGCATCAGCCAATAAGATACACCTGTATCAAAATACCACATTAATTCATTTTACTATTCTACTCTTACTAGATGGTAGCATATTATCTTATTTATGATTCTTTTAATTATTTGCTTCACAGGAAAATTTCCTTTAAAAAACATTGAATATATAGTGAAAGTTCCTTACGTCATTTCCACCCAAAACTCTCTAGCTTTTTCTCCTTCGTGCAGCTGTGATGGCCGCTCTTTTTTGAGATGGAAATCCTCCTTTAAATAATCGGCTGTCATGTCCAGGGATGATCCCTGAAATTAGCTGTCACTTAACACCCTCATTCTGGGATTCCTTCACTTCAGTTTGCTTTAAAGAAGGAAAACAAACAAAATAAATAAGGTAGGAGACTCTCTTTGAAAAAGAAATTTTGTTTGACAATTTTTTTCCCCTTTTTATCCATTTTCCCTATTTTCAATTATTGTTTCCCTAAAGAACTGTTGACATTTCAATACTGTGTATTGAATTAATGCTGCATAGAAATGGGACAAGTTTTCATTTTCTCATTCTAGTAGTGTTTTTAATTTTTAATTTTTAGTTATTATTGCCAAAATTAAATTGAACATTTTAATTTAGTTACATTTCGTAAATAAAATAAATTGAGATACATAATAAGACTTAATTAATTAAATAAAACATAAATTAAAACAGGAAAAAATTTAATTAAATTATATTTAGTAAAATATTTATCTAATGTTGTAATCAGTACAAAATTTATATTTTTAGTATTATTTAATAGAAATTTGAATTTATTTATTACATACATATTAGAAATCTAATTATTTTTGTTGGTGGAGAGAGAACAGATAGTTTATGTTCATCTTTGCAAAAAATTTTTATGTTTATGAATTGAATATTTTTAAAATTCATTTTTAAACTAGTATCTCTAGAATTTGCCTTTATTTTAAGCAAAATTTTTGCAATAACCTACATTCGATAAAACACTATTATTTTTAAATGTCATCAATTCCTAATAATATTAATTCTAAATTTTAAACTTTCGTAATTTCACATTTATTATAACTAAGATAAAAACACATTTTAATTCATCATTCAATAAAACTTTTAATCAATAAATAGGTTTATTTTTTACTTTTTTAGATATATAACCCTATATAACTATTGTGTAACATATTAAATGTTTTTTTGAATCAAGTTTAAAATTATTTTTATAAAATAGTTCAAAATTAATTAATTATTTTGTTGTACTTTTAATTTCGGGGTACTTCACGCCCTGATGGCCGAATGGCTAGCGCTCTGGCGTTCGGTACCACAGGTATCGGGTTCAAATCCGGCTTTTCCCATGGGTGTTGTAGTGGTTCGGAATCCACTTTAAGCCATAGTTCCCAGTCTAATAGGATCGTAGAGCTTTGCGCGGGCATTGTTACTCCGCGTCCGTGGCTTATCTTCAAGTTACACACGCGCCCCCTGGGTAATGCAAAGTGAGTAACATCGGTGCAGCCCTTAGGAGGCATCCAAAGACGTCCATGTCTGTTTGACAGCTGCATTGAAAAAAAAAACTTATTAATTTGATATGAAACATTTTTATTTTATGCAACAAAAACAATTTCTTTTAAAAAAGACACCTCATACATATAACATACATATATTTAAGGATAAATAAATAATTTAAAAAAATTTTTTTTTTTTTCAGAAATGGCAGTTTGAATGATTTATTTTTCAAAATAAACTGAAAGTTTTCAATAAAATGCTATTTAAAAACAGATTAATAATACAAAATTACAGATAAATTAAATTAAAAATTTTATAGTAAAATAAAAAAAAAAAAAATACGAATTACATGTTTTAAAAAGATATTGTTCTTTTTTAAATTCTGCATAAAAATAAATCATGGAATATTGAATAAATAATAATACAGATAATGAAAACTGAAACTTTAATGAATTAATTAATTAAATAAAGCTTCCGTTTTAATAATTTAATCCGATACAAATTTTGGTCGATTTAAAAACTAGGGAGAAATTTTACATTTTTAAAAATATAATTAAAAAGTTAATTAACAAGTTTAATACAGCTTATATTTTAATAATTTGATCGGATATAAATTTTTGACACAAATGAAAATTATGGAGAAATTAGACAATATAAAAAAATATATTTTAAATTCTCTCCAAATTTATCATTGAAAGCTTTCAAAAAATTTTTACAAATTTTTAAAGTCGCTTCTTCCAGGTAATGAAGATTTCAATAGTCTTCATAAAAATATGGCTCAAAACACATTGAGTAGAAGGATACATTCACTTTCTTTAGTTTCGCATACTACTTGCAAATTTTTAACACGCTGCCTTCATTTTGCTTTTTTTACCCTCAAAAAAGTCACGTGCACCATTCTACATAATATGTTCATTTAAAAACTAATTAGTGAAAGTTAGGGCATGAAGTAGCGCACTTGAATTCATTAAAAGTCATTGGATTTTAGGATGGAATTAATTAATTTAGGAATTACAGCGTTCTGTAGGGAGGACGAAATAAAAAAAAATTCTTGAGCACGTTGTTAAATCATTAAATGAAATAAAACTAAAACTTAAATAGAGTGGGAAAAAAAAAGTTTTGTCCTCTTTTCGCTTAAGGGAATTTCACGATTTAATAGATTTCCCCTTAGTTTCTATTTTGGGGCTATGCGGAAAGTTTCAGGCTTAAATGGGCGTAGCAGAATTTTTTTGTAAAGGAATATTTGAAAATATTCTTTTCATTTTCATGTGAAATTCATGACAAATTAAAACTGATGTGTGAACAAAAAAAAATGACAAAATTGTAACCATTCTTCACAACAATTCTCCCCTCGTAGGTTTAAAAGCCATCATTTTTCTTGTGTGTGTGTGTGTATGTGGCTTTGCAGCCATTTTTATTAAATACGCCGAACACCAACTTAAAAAGTATTCGTTAAATTAATTATAAAAAGTGATGTTCAGATGGAGGTGGGTTGCCAAGATGAAAGGATGCAATGGGTTTATCTTATATTTGTTTGTGTTTATTTGCATTTTATATACATTATGTTTATTTGTGTTTATTTGCATTATTAATTATAAAAATATATACGATAATATATATAGAAAATATTTAATATACATCATTATATAAGTGAACGAATATAGCTAGCCCCAAAATATTTCAGCAGTTTATAAATATATTAATAAAACCTGAATCATATAAATTAATGTCCTTTAATATTTTTTTTTTAATTTTTTATTTAATTCTTACAGTAATTAAAGTAATATAATTAAAAAACTATGAGTTGCAAAGGAAACAGATCTGGTGATATATGAAAAATATTTTAAATTAATTTTAATTTATTTCATCAATTTTTTTAAGTTAATCAATTTTCAATTAATTTTTATTATATCTTGCATATGTAGAAAATAATATTCAGCAGATTTATAAACTGTTTTTTGTAGTTAGGTCTTTAGAAATTAGAAAATTTTTGGAAAAAACGTGAAATTATTTTATAATAATTTAATTTTTCATTTAATTGAAAGGAAATACAATTTTATCGTTATACCATAATTATTCCCTAAAAATCGCCTTTAAAATGGCGCATCGAACAAAATATGTAAAGAACATTTGAACACTGAAGTGACAAAAATCATGGGATACCTCTTAATATCGTGTCGGCCCTCCTTTCGCCCGGCGAAGTGCAGCAACTCGACGTGGCATGGACTCAACAAGTCGTTGGAAGTCTTCTGCAGGAATATTGAGCCATGCTGTCTCGATAGACGTCCATATTGTGAAAGCGTTGATGGTGCAGGATTTTGGGCACGAACAGACCTCTCGATGATGTCCCATAAATGCTCGATGGGATTCATGTCGGGTGATCTAGGTGACCAGATCATTCGTTGGAATGTCCCAGAATGTTCTTCAAACCAATCACGAACAGTTGTGGCCCGGTGACATGGCGCATTGTCATCCATAAAAATCCCATCGTTGTTTGGGTACATGAAGTCCATGAATGTCTGCAAGTGATCTCAAGTAGCTGAACATAAGCATTTCCAGTCAATGTTCGGTCCAGTCTGTACCAAGTCCATGCAATGAAAAACAGCCCACACCATTACGGAGCCACCACCAGCTTGAACAGTGCCTTGCTGACAGTTTGGGTCCATGGCTTCGTGGTCTGCGCCACACTCGAACCCTTACCATCAGCTCTTACCAACTGAAATCGTGACTCATCGGACCAGGCCACGGTTTTCCATTCATCTAAAACCGATATGCTCACGTGCCCACGAGATCGCTGCAAGCGATGTCGTTCTGTCATAAAGGCACTCGAATCGGTCTTCTGCTGGAATAGCCCAAGAAAGCCAAATTTCTCCGCACAGTTCTAACAGACAAGTCCCTTGTACGTCCCACGTTGATTTCTGCGGTTATTTGACGCAGTGTTGCTTGTCTGTTAGAAGTTACGACTCTTTGCAACGTCGCCGGTCTCGGTCGTTAAGTGCAGTCGGTCGACCACTGCGCTGTCCATAGTGGGATGTTATGCCTGAAATTTCATACTCTCGGCACACTCTTGACACAGTGGATCTGGGAATGTTGAATTCCCTAACATTTCCGAAATGGCATGACCCATGCGTCTAGCTCCAACTAACATTCCGCGTTCAAAGTCTGTTAATTCCGTCGTGCGGTCATCATCACGTCAAAACCTCTTCACATGAATAACTTGAACAGAAATGAAAGCTCTGCGAAAGCACTGCGCATTTATACCGGTTCTACGCGATGCTACTGCCATCTGAAAATTTGCATATTGCTATGCCATGACTTTTGTCACTTCAGTGTATATATATGTATATATGTTCATATATATATATATATATATATAGCACAACAGCTTTTTCACTAAATGTTCTTTTATATATTTTTATTCTACCTGTAATTTTAAGAATTTTCCCTTTTCATTGTCAGTATTTATACATTTCTATATATGATGGACAATACAACGAAATTCAATGGGAAAAAAATCAAAATTGAAGTTATGAATGATCTGCCAAACATCTCGATTGTGATCTTCCGCATTCAATTTACATCGTCCCTTTCGAGTCTACCTCCTCGGAAGAAAAGAGTTCCTTCATGGAACCCATGTCGATTAAAATCATCTCGATAGAGAACGAGGGGATGCAAATGACATTATTTTTTACTTCTTTTGCTTTCGACTGGGCAATAGAGAAGCAGTTTAAATGACTCCTGAAAACGGTTTTCTGAAAAATTCGATTGTTTTTTTTTTCTTTATTCCGCCACTTTTCTTCCTTCTTCTAGTGTTTATTTTCTCTTCTGTGTTCCTTTAAACTGTGTAAGAGATGCGCGAAATTGAATATTTATTTTTCTTTCTCTGTCTTTTTTGGAATTTTTAACGTTTTTCAAGCGGAATGGAATATTAAAGAAGCTCTAAATAACACGCTATATATTGTTAAAATTATTTAGAAAATCTTTTTTTCACTTTTTGAGAGATTTGTTTGGATGGAAACATTAAAAAATTTTGTAATTAAAAAAAAAAAATCAATTTTTTTATCTCTTAAGTGCTGAGAGAACTGTTTTTTAAAGCTAAATATTGATTTATTGCAATGACAAATTTACTTAAATCTATGTGATAAAAAGAAAAATAAACCTTTTTACAGCGTATAATTTAATTTACAAAATACAAAAGTTTTATTTAAATAATTCAATAGCGTTTGTTTACAGTTTAATTTGCATTGAAAATTTCCTTTGTTGTGTATTTAAGTAATTATAAGTTCTGCACCACACAAATTCCATACATAAAGTGTTTTATGCTCAACTTTTTCTTTAAATCCTAACTAAATTAACTAAAACTATAACCTTATTTGACTGGAATTTCAAAAAAATGAGAAAACGTTGTTAGCAGACAAAGCAAAATTCAAATTCAAAAAATGATTCAAAATAAAATTCAACAGCTAATACTTTAGCTGTTGAATTAAATATAATATAAGTCTATATAGTCTAATATAAGTCATAAGTCTAATATCCTGAAGAAATTATAATATATCAATTGTTTTATTTCCTTTTATTATGCTTCATATAATGGCCGAGCGCCTAGCGCACTTCGCAGCTACGGCACCACAGGGTTCGGGTTCGAGTCCCGGCGGTGCCATAGATGTTTGTAGTGGTCCGGAATCCATTTTAAATGGTAGGTCCCGGTCTCTTTAGCATAACGTATGCGCAAGATGACCGTAGAGCGACAAACCAAACCAAATATCCTTTTATATCTATTGTGAAATTCTTAACTACATCAGAACTCTTTCCGTCTTGAAAAGCACAATAATTTCAAAAATATAAAGGAAAAAAAAAATATATATATTGAGAATGCGAAATTTCTGTCCGTTGGAATTTGGAAAAAGAATTTAATAAACAGTTCTCAAATTCAGCACAAAAGGGTTTTTATGTCTTGAAAATACACAAAACGCACATGTACATACAAAAAGATAGTATCCAGTTTAATGTGGGGTATAGAAATATCGTTTTGTTCGTTGAAGGAGTCACCTATTGAATCTTCATGAGGGCGATCAATTAGATCATGACGGGAATGCATGCAGGGAAATGCGGCCATGCAAAGAGACGCTTAAGCATATACTACACTCTTCAAATCCGTCTCTTCCATCTATTTGATGAGGATAATAGGGAGTTTCCTCTCCCCCGCCAACTGGCAATCTTCTAAAGTAAATTTTTAAACTCGTCGGCAAAGAGTTGACATAGTAAAAGGCGTAGTGACGAAATGGAAGACTTAGTTGGCGTTTGAGCGTCATAAATTAGGCATCTGATTTCAATGGCTTGGAATGAAGGGGGCACACAATGCTGAACGACTTGCATACTCTTGTACAGAAAAATTCCAACAAGCCTTCTGCACTAAGTTGACCTGGATTCGATATAGTATATTAAAACGAGACGTAAGGTTTAAGGGGTTTCCAAACCACTGCAAACATCCATGGTAGTGCCGAGACTCAAACCCAGAATATGACACCGATCGTCAGATATCTGGCCATCAGGCTAAATATATATATAGTTTATAATATTACTGCTTTCCTTCTGTATTAATAAATGAAAAAAATTTTAATACAATTTCCTTACGAATTCTTTTGAATTTGTTACTAAGGTTTTTTTTATACGTGACGACTCTTTAAAAAATTTTATTTTTTCCCTAATTGTTCATTACCACGACACTTTCAAGATATCATTAACGCCACTTTTTAATTATCTATATATATATAGAGAGAGAAGAATGAAACAATGCATTTGATATTTCAATTTTGAATATATGTACTAGAGCTTCGTGAATAATGCTTTTCCCTTACCTTAATGATTGAAGAATATCTATTTAAACAATGAATAAATATGTAAAACAAAAAAATAATTCTACATTGCTTTTATATCTTTTAAGTCCCTTTTTACAGCGTTACAGCACCAGTATTTGACTTCCTCATTTCGCCTGACTCTCCTTTAATGACCGCCCCGGCTTACAAACTCCCCTGTCACCATTTACTAACAATCCTGAATGACCATTCAATGCCGTTCCCGAACAAGGAGCATCATTGTGCAGTGCCTCTCTCATCACCGCAAGCATCTCGATACTGGAGGAGGACGTCACAGGGATTGTCAATGGCCGCGAAAATCCCCGCCCCACAATGTGAGCCTCACACCACTACCACAATCGCTGCCAGTGGCGCTGACAGAAAACCTTAATGGAATTGTCTCGACGTGTTGTGATCTCGTTTTCGAGAGTTGTGGTTTGCAAATAGCTTTTCAGATTACTGAGAAATGGGCTGCGCAAAGTGTGAAGTATTGATTCGATATTCCGCATGGTGCTATTTCTGATCAAACATTTTCGTGCCATTAGCTTGGCAGTCAGTTTATATCACTGTATGCGATACGCAATCAAGGTATGCTACATTAAATATTTAGAAAATTTCATTGGCTGTGCTGTATATTAATGATACATACAATATGCTATTGAGGGCTTCTTCTGTACATTTACATTCAAATCACTAGTTTTGGGAATTTTATAGGTATGAAAAGAAAAATGGGAAAATTGTTTATTGATTCTTGACTATTTCAAGTCAATAATACATATAACACTACAAAAAATATATTATTATATGTAAATTTGATGTTGAAATTTTTTTGTACCGTGATACCCACGCACAAAAAAATGCATGGAAAGAAAATAAAACTGATAATAAAATATTATTTAAATCATAATCACCTCGCACACACCATGTTAAGAAAAATTTAAAAAAAAACATTATTAAAAGAAATATAAATAAATAAAATAAAGTAAAATAAAACTCCCATTTATCATATTTATATACATTTATGATTTTAGTTGTAAAAGCTCACGTGCTCACCAAGGCGAGAAGATGCAAGCGAAAAAATTTGACCAATCACTTGCCTCACCGCGGTCGCCTGAAACCGGTTTATAGTCCGCCGCTTGGGAGTTGCCCAACTTTCAACTCGAAGCGGTTTTTCACTAGGCGTAATGCTATTTCTGACGTTTCGCTGTGAAGGGGTCGAAAAATTTTTGACGCTTTCCTCTTGAATCTTCGTCTCCTCGCCTCGGTGGGAACGAGCCTTTAGTGCATTAAAATTAACATAATATACATATTGATAAGATTAACGATTTGTAAACACTATATATATATATATATATATAAGTGTTTACAAATCGATATATATATATAATATAAATTATTCGAAAGCAATTTTGATCATACGTTTAATTAACTACTTTGATAGGAAAGATCTATGTATGTAATATTCAGCCAAGAAATCACGTAATATTGTAGTTATTAAAATTAATATCTAATCAATATTTAAATCTTCATTATTTATATCAAATACATGAAAATGTATGTTTTTTTGTTTCGAGAGAACAAAATCTTTAAAAGTTATGTGAGTGAATTAATAGTTTTATAAGAAATTTCCGTGTTTAACAAATACTACAAATTTATTTATTAATCTAATTAAAAAAGTATTTATAATTTTATTATTTCTTAAAAAATTATCATGCCGAATGTCCAACAACCAGTTTTTTTTTTAAGAATTTCAATATGAATTTTGGAATTATTCGCGTTATTTAAATTAAAATATTAATTTTTTAAATATTTTGGGAGTTTGTAAACAAAATTTTCTTATTATAGAGAAGGTGTTTAGTTCATTCAAAAGAATATGCAAAGCTTGTCAGTTTAACATAAGGAAATTTTATTTGAAATAATTTAATAAATAATAATATGGTTATTAATAGGATTATTAGTATTATTTATTTTTTATTTATAGTCTTAATATAATTAAATTAAACATATTGACTTTTAATATTTTGCAAGTGTTTCTTATTAACATCAATTTCCGTTTTCTTTCATAAATTAATATAATTGAAGTAACCCTTTGAGATTTAGATAAAACGCTTCTTTGTTATCATAAATTAATGTTTCGACAAATTCTATGTTTAATTAATAATAAAAAAAATTATTTGATATGTTAGCTTTTTCATAAAATGCATTTACTTAATGTTGTGAAAATTAAAAAAAGTTGAAGAATGAAGATAATCCCTGTATGAAAGTTAGTTGACTAAGGAAATTTTGTATTTCATAATCTAATTCTTGTGCTTTTTATCATTAATCCTTTAGATAAAAATAACTTTTATTAATAATACAAGGTTTAAAATTTTATTTAATGTAAAACATATTTACCTTTTGCCTAAAGTAATCTTTTTATTTAACCGATTCCTTTTCGCTTATTATAGTTAGGAAATGAGTGATTTTTTTCATGAAAGAAATCAAACATTTAACATTTGCCGTATTTAATCAAAATATATTCATTTTCTTTGTTTCGTTTTATTAAATAAAAAAAAGACTTTCTGTCAAAAACGGAACCAAACAAACACAAAAAGTAAGAATTGAGTCAAAAGACCATACTCCAAAGAGAAATAATTGCAGTACCAATTACAGCAAATCCTAGCAAGAAAAAAGTCGTGGTTTATGACAAAACCTAGCACACAACTGCAATTTATTGCCACTAATGAACAAGATCCAAAATCTTTTGGGCGACTGTGTACCCCATAATGCGTCGCCAAATAAAGAATTGCAAACATCTGAAACCGCCAATTTAAAAGCCTGCGAGGATTTATTGTTCGTTAACTGCAGGGGGAATAATTATCGAATGAAAATTTAATTAAGCGCTAAGCGAACTTGTTCTTTCTGAAAATGGAATTAGGAAAAAAAAATCATTTGAAAGACGAGGATTCCATTTTTGTTTGAGTAGCAAATGGAATGGAATGGAATATAAGTTTTACTTTTTCGTAAAAGGTAAATCCAATAAAGTGATGAATAGGAATGTACCGTTCGAGTTAGAAGAATCTCTAGAAATCTTTTTTACCTTATTTGATTTTGCCCATTTTTTTAATCTTTCGCATGGAGATATTAATGTTTGTTTATACTATGTATAAAAGGAAACTGGACTGAAAGTAATGAGACATGAATAATTTATAATAGCAACTACGTAGTAATGCTGTAAAAATTTAACCTACTACTTTTTATATTGACATTGTTCTTCGTGAAAGATTTTGTTCATAACTATGCGAAAAATGCATGATATTGTTATGAAAAGAAATCTTGTAATACATATAGTGAAGATTTCATTTTCGATGATAAACATTTATAAACTTGAAACTACAACGTTGATTATTTGAATAAAAAACAGTATGCCATATTATTAAATTACATAAACACACTCATGTCCATAAATTAAGGATAATTCAGAATCACACAGAAATTGAACTCTAAAATAAAAATTTCACCTGTAGAATTATCACACACATCTTGAAGAAGAATATGGTGGCAAATTATAAATTGCTTTAAAAGCCTTTAAAAAGCAGTGCAATAACCGCATAGTTATGGCACAAAGGAAGCATTTGGATGATTTTTTACGTGGTAGAATTATATGATGACTGGAATGTGGACGTACCCAGCTGGAAGTATCCGAGAAACTTGGAATCGCCCAGAGTCTCATCTTCAGGCTTTGGCCACGATTCCAAGATGATGGTAATGTGAGTTGATGTTACAGCACAGGTCGCCCCGAGTTACAACGCCGAATGAGGACCGGTATTTAGCAGTTATACCAAAAGAAACACACGGAGCACAGCAACAGACCTGTCTCGTCAGCTCTCTTCAGCTACCGGTACGACAGTTTCTAGGCAGACTGTGTACAGACGCTTAGGGCACATTGGTCTATATGCTCGTAGGCCTGTCAGATGTGTTCCACTTACCGCAACTCACTGTCGCCTGCAATTAACCTGGAGTAGAGAGCATGAATGTGGACACCGCAACAGTGGTCTTGTGTGATGTTTTCCGACGAGTCCAGGTTTAGTTTGCAGTCTGATTCTCGCCGGACTTTCATATGGAGAGCGCCAGGTGTCCGTTACCACCAAGAGAACACCATTGAACAACACCGTTACGGTGGTGCAGGATGGCTGTTTTGGAGAGGAATTATACTTTGGTTCCAGAATTGACCTGCATGTTCAGAGTGTAACGATGACAGGCCACATCTATCGGATGTCATTCTGTAAACAGCATGTACTTTGTTTCGGGGCGCCATATGGTGCTGAAATTCGGTTTATGGATGACAACGACCGTCCTCACCGTGCAAACATTGTAGACGAATGCTTTCAATTGGAGGATATCCCCCGTATGGGTTGGCCAGCATACTCACCTGACTTGAATCCAATAGAGCATGTGTGGGATATGCTTGGCCGACGAATTGAAGCCCGTCAACCCCCTCCCATCTGTCATCCGGAACTTCGGAGGGCATTGCTCGATGAATGGTGTAATATTCCCGAAGATCAGATTGATAATTTGATACTCCAGCATGCCTAGGCATTATAAGGCCTGTATTGCATCGTCCGGGAGACATACTCCATATTAACCATCATACTAACCATGTTATACTGTTTTTTGTAAGTAGGTTCTTTTTTGAAATTTGCTCCAGGGAGTAAAAATCGCAATTTTTATTAATTATGTCAAACATATAGCATCGTTTTTGCTCTTTCCTTTTTGTTTAATAAATAGACTTTACAAATAAGTCAAATTTATTTTGCTTCTGTCTCTTTCTTTGCCTGAACTTCATTATCCTTAATTTATGGACATGAGTGTATAAGTAGGCACTCTATTTATTTTAGTATTAGGTACGAGATAGAAATTTAGAAATTTTTTTTTTAAATTTAATGGTGTAAATTTTATATGATTATATCAAAGATTGAAAAGAAAAAAATACTTTAAAACAATTTCTGAGAGAACAATTTTAGATTTGTAACTATTGTAAAAAAACTGTTCCATTTATTAGCAAAAATTTTTTATAGTTTAACATGAATTTTCTTAAATATATTTACATTGAATATAATTAATTACAGTCAAATTATATGTACTTTTTTTCAAATGTATTTATTATTTCCTCTTTCAACGTAAATAGGAAAGAATAAATATAAACATTATGAATTTAGGATAAGCATGATTCAAATCTGTTTTCATAATTCTGTATAATATGCTTTAAGGCTTAGGAATTTTTAAATAAATTTATAAAAGGATTTTAAGGACAAATATGTAATTTTTGTAAAATTGCGCAATTTTTCAATGCCAAGTTTTTAATAAAGACAGAGACATATTTATCAACAATTTTTGCTGTACTGATATGCATATAATAGCAGAACACAGCATACTTTCTCCTGTCGAAAAAAAAATATGCATTGTAGAAAATTATATATCGCGAATATATTCTCCATGTTCCAATATGTGTGCATACTCATTTTCATGGATAAGTTTGAACGATATGTAAGATGAAATACTGCAGCTCCATCCGGTGGCAAATAACAATAAAATGGCGAACCTGTTTCCCATATTCGAATACATATTATTAACAATTTACATACCGATTGGGTCAACGTCATAGAAGTTGATATACTGTAGAACCATCTGGTGGCGACTTACAACAAAGGGAATATCATAAAAACATCATTCATATTTTTCAAACACACACACAAATTTTATCAAAATTGGTCAAAGCCGTTTAGTATGGTTTGGGTTTACTTTGTCACTCTACGATCATCTTGTGCCCACGAGACCTAAACAGACCGTGACCTACAGTTTAAAGTGGCTTCCGAACAACTCACAAACATCCATGCCACCGCCATGATTTGAACCTGAAGCCTTTGGTACCACCGTTTAGGAGGAATTTAGTGTCAAACACACAGCAAAAGAACTTGATTTCAGTGCCATCTTTTGGGCCCAATTGTGAATCTAAACCATATAGGGGCCCACTCAAACACACACAAAAGATTTCATCCAAATCAGTCCAGCCATTTAGAGGAGTTCAGTGACAAGCAACTGCGTACAGAAGAATTATATATGTAAAGATATATATATCAGCGCAGAATAAATAGAAAAATATGTTTTATTGAAATGCTGTAAATAAATATCACTTTAAAAAAAGATTTTTAATGCATACTTCTTAATTTAAAATACCTTGAATACATTTCTCTTCAATTCCAATTTCTCAATATTTCCAATTCTCAGATTTTCTAATCTCTTCAATATTAAATAGAGATTTTCCAAGATCTATTTTATATTCTCAATATTCATTGTGTAATTACTAATTCAACATTTTTTATTGAAAACATATTATCCTGCTACTGTATCAAAATGTTTTCATATATCAAATCCATAAAATTGAAAGTTCAAAGGTGAATTTTTAGAATATTTGTTCATTCATTGGAAAGCAAGACATGTTTTTGCAGAAGAATTCTTTTCTATAATATATTCAATACACGCAAAAACAAATATAAATAATTTTTTTCGGAAGAACATCTACTGAAATATTACTACTAAAATTCTTACTTCATTTATCATTTACTTTAACCCTTCGTAAATCAGAACTCATTCGGAAGAAGACATCAACTGTTCCTCGCATGCTAACTATACACAGTAAGTGCAAAAGAAAAACAATCTTTGGATGCTGAATCATCTATGTCCTGCTTTCCTCCAGTTGCAAGGCAAGTAGAGTGGCCCCAGATGTTTTTTCCACAAAGAATCCTCCTCAAACAAGACAAAAAAGGGAGTCGTTCGGTTCGAATGTTCTGAATTATTCGTCTCAGTCGACGAGGAGCCATTTCTTTCCTTGACCACAGAAATCAGGACGAGTCAATAAGAGACAACCGACGTATTCCCGACGACATCTATTTACCCAGTTCGACAAACAGAGATCTCTCTCCCTCTAACAACCAGATGTATCCGACACGTGGAACTCTCTCTCGATCAACAAGCAGCAAAAGCGGTGCTTCTGGAGGATTCGTTAAGGTTGGTAGTTGTCCGCCGACTCCAAACTCTTCTTTGATTTTTCCCCCTCACAATCAATTCAGAAATACGTCGGATGATACAAATGATTTTCAAGTTCAATAACAAGAAAATAAAGTTTTGTGCATTTTTCTTTCTTTATAAACTAAGCAACTGCAGTTTAAATATTAAAATTTAGCAACCTTTTTAGAAAAAAAAAAAGGAAATTATAATATACTGGCTACAATTTATTCATTCCTTTTATATACAGTACTAACGCCAAAATATATTCGAATTTAGTACTATATTCCATTTAAAAATCATATAAGATTACAGTAGTTTTTCTAAAAATAAAGTGAGTTTATCTTATGGATATCTACCATGATATTTTGGAAAATTTCAATATAATGATACATAAAGACCAATAATACAGTATTTTCAAATATAATTATGAATGATTAAATATTAAAATACACAAATCAAATATTACATTATACCTATTGATGGGTTTCCAATTCCACATATGTATCAGTAAAGAGATTTTAAACATAAAAACTGATAACATAAAATGAAATAATAGTATTTAAAATTATGTCGTTCTATAGTATCAAATCTATAGCAATGTTGTTTAAGCAATTGCTAGATTGGTTAATTTTTTTTTGCACAATATATTTTTTTTTCTCATTGCCCTTTTGAGGCGGCCAGGTGGACGATGGCTAAAACTGTTCTTTGGTACCACGGGCGTAAAGTTCGATTTCTGGCGGTGGCTTAGATGTTTCTTAGTGTTTCGGAGTGGTTTGTAGCTCCGGGTTTAACTGGCCCAAGGTGTGCACAATTAGAAAAGCGACAAACCAAAACAATATTTTTCAAAGGAGTGACAAACACCATGATGAACTAAGACTGTCTGCCTATTGGTATATATATATAAATATATAGGACAGGATACAGGATTTGTTTTCATTTTTTGGATATTGGGTTGTCAGGTCTACTCCCAACACTCTACATGATATTAGTCAGAACCTACTGTTTAAAGTTTATTCCGAACCACTACAATCCACTCATGGCACCGCCGGACTAGAATTCGAAACATATGACATATGGCACCAATAAACAGAAAATTAAATTGTTACTTTACATTAAATATCCAAACTCCATTCATATAGTAAGTGATAAAATATCGTAGATAAAAATTCTTAAAAGATTTCAATTCATTTTCTTTCTCACCTTTTATGAGAACTCCAATACTGGTATTACAACTCCATTATTATTATAAAAATAAATTAGTTTGTTTGCTAAATGTTTTGTTAGCTCAATAAATAACACACAAAAAAAATTTTCCTGCGAGATTTTATTAATTGATTTCATACGTAATATCTGAATAATATCACTTACATAATTTTTCGTGTATATATTTTATCAGTATATTAAAAGTACAAACATATAAAAATAAGTCTAGATTGAAGCACTCAAACGAATAGAATTATTAAAAAGATATTCAAAGTAAAAATAAAATTTCCTCGGCCTAAACTTATTAGTTTTGATAACAAAGGGATAAATTTAATTAAAAAGAAAGCGAGAGAGCAGAATATTTGTTTGATGAATGACTTTTTCACTCCTAATTGGTATTGGTCCGGAATCATTGAGTTTTGTTGTTCATTTGATCTGCGTTCTTTTGCGCCGCTGTTGAAGTAAAAAGACGAGTCGAAATCCTCTTCTTTAATAAGAAATGCATTAATTTCGTCGAGGTATTTTTGGATAATTAGACATAAACATCTGCAGTATTTATTATGAATATATAATTAAAAAATGTGTTAGCTAAAAAATTATTTACTGATAAACTATTTAAAAATTTTTAGAGGATTTTTTAAAGCTGTTTTTCATATAACGGTCTAAAGCATTTTGGTAAATATGAATTTTATGCATTCAATAAGTATTGGTTCACGAATGCACAGACTGCTGTCCGCTTTTTCATACTGGCGTTTTTCTTTAAAAAAAAATATTACCAGTAATTTTTTTGGAAAGATTTTCTGCTTTTGATGAAAACGGGGAACAAAATGCAATATTATTTTAATAAAAGGTAATTTTATAAATATTTGAAAAGTATTTTATCTATTCCTTTGCTGATTAGAAGATCAGATCCTTTAGTTTAACCAACTAATATGTAGAAATGTAGGGATATTTTTAAAAGGGAAACACTCGAACCGATATCGAGTCAGGTATAACTAGAGGTGCTAATCAGATATAAGCACTATTTAAAAGTTTTGATTAAAATAAAGGTTGACTGTTATTATAAAATTTCTTCATCTAATTTTTGTTTTTATGATGTACTATAATTTGAAAATTTATTTTTTTTTGTATAAAATCATTTTTATTGCAATTAAAACATATAATTGTGTGTTATATTTATTTTATATTTTATTTGTGCGTTTTATGTATGATACGTTATATTTATATCATATGTTTATGTACATGTTTAAGTGTGTTATATTTGCTTATATTATGTGATATGGTTTATGTGTGTCTGTGTGTATTATGGTTTATATCTGTGTGATATGTTTTTGCTAAATTCCTCCTGCAACATGATTCAGCAACTTGATCCCACCTCTGAAGATATTCGTTTTCTTGAGGGTAAGATATCTGTATGCTATATTTATGTTTATGTGTGTTATGTTATGCTTATGTAATTATTGTTATTATTTGTTTATGTTTGTTATATGTTTATGTGATGTGTTTAAGTTATGTGATGTTTAAGGTTTATATGTATCAGTGTGTTATGTATATATGTTTATTTTAAATTCCGTCCTAGTAGCTAATAATTCAGCATGAAAAAAATATTCTTTTTACAACATATACAAATATATTCTATGAAAATAATGAAAAAGAACATTAGTTTATTAAAAACGGTGTTATTGTTTTTATCTTTAGAAATACATAAAAAATATATTAATCGAAATTTATTGAGCAATTTATTTTAATAATTTTCTTGTAACACCATAAAATAACAGAGAGGAAATAAATAAATGTACAAACACACCATTGTTCACATATTGTTTTTCCATTTTATACATCTTAAATGGTAGCAATCAAAATGTTAAAATGGGGGAAAATATAAAACCTTCTAAAATAAAATAAAGAAAAAAATAAAGCATTTTTAATGTTTAAAATATATCATTAAAAGTACGTTATATCATTTAAAAGCAAAAATATAAAAGTAAAAAAAAATATCATTAAATGTAAAATCCTACTTTTTATGTTTCGGAGTATGTTTAATGTATTCCTTTCAAGATTTAAAATAAAAGGGTTCATTTGAGTGAAAAATCGTTATTCACTGTAGTTAGTTGAATAAAAAGATAAAATTACATAAAAGAACTCCTTATACATAAGTACTAAAAAATAAAAGTAGAACATAAATATACACATAAAAACAAAAACTTAAATACATAAATCGAAATAGTGCAAAGAAAACAACTTCTAGGAGAAAACAAATAGAAATTTTAGTGTATAAAGATATGTATAATGAGTATAAATAAGAAAAGATTTGTTAACAGTGTTAAGTATTTTTAAACACCGTTGATGGAATATAGCAGAAAACATTATATCTAAACACATTAACTAAAATGTCTTACATTAGTATTTGTGAAACAAACAGTTTAACTTTTATTTCTTAATGTTTGCTTTTAAATTCTGTTTTTGGATGTTTAATTACATTTAAGATTTTTTTCTGTCTTAACATATGGTATGGTGTAAAATGTATCCATTTGAATCTTTATCTCTCTAATTAATAAAGCAAAAATTTTAATTCTGATTTTGTAATTCTTAAAATTTTGAAAAAAAAATGTATTATAATATGCAAATTTTTTTTAATTTTTTTCAGCTTAATTTATAAGGTTTGTAGGCAAACGTTAAAAATCTATTAATATTTTAATCAAGCAATATTTTTTCAAATTAAAATGCAAAATCAATCTTTGCAAAATCAAAATTAAATAATTATCCAATTAATTTTTTTCTAAAATTATTTTAAACTTATGCGTAATTTGTAAAAAAATATAGAAGGTACTTTTATGCAAGTTATAATGAACAGAGTTGGGCTTTTTGCAATTTTTTTTTTTTTTAATGACTTCCATATAATTATATTTGTTATGGAAAAAATCAATATAATTTTTCTGATTATCTGATAAATAATCCAATAAGAAAATACAGCAGGATCGTTTTTAAATGTCTCTATGATGCAAATTGCATTTGTGCAATAATATTTCCTTTTTGTGCTTCTTCACACCACAAGACTGTAATGCAATTTTCGAAATGCAATCTCTCCGTTATACAAAAGTGATGTGTCAAAATAAATACGTTAAAACATTTACTTAATCTATGATATTTCTTTATATGCAAAAGATATTTTTAAAACATTGCTGATATAAACATCAAAGTAACATACTAGACTTTGATGCAACATAAGAACTATTATTAAAGATATTTTTTTTAAAGTTATTGGAATTTAAACGAACATTAATATTCATAAACTGTCATAATAGAGTAAAAAGGCTTTTAGAGTCAAATTAATCATTAATCAAATTCCTCCTTTCCCAGCCGAAAATAGCTAATATGTAATAAACAACTTGGTCCTAAGTTTAGCTTTATAAAACAAAAAAACAAAAATTTAAATTCTAAAATGTTTTATGTTGTAATTGTGCTTATTCACGAATACAATTCTACTTATAAATGCGGTTTAAAATTATTTTTGTAATTATTTTCAACTGAACTGAATACTGCGTTGTATTTTTAAATTGATATGAAACATTTTATTTTATGCAACCAAAACTACTTATTTTAAACAGGCACAATTTGGCATACATATAAATATCAAAGTGATACATAACAAGTTAATGAAAATTTGCAATTTATTTATTTATTTATTTTTGAAATAGCAATTTAAATATTTATTTTCCAAATGAACTGAAATAGTTTCCAACAAAATGCAATTTAAAAATAAGTCCCAATCAATAATTCCCCTTTGTACAAGTAAAAAAGAACTGCGTTGACAAATTAAATTTAAATTATTTGTGATCATATTTGAATTATGCATAAAATGGCATTAATACTTAAATATAATTTAGATTTGGCTCCGAATATGTTTTCGATTTTATATTTTCAAATCCTTTACAACGATGTTTGGAATTGGAATATTTGTTCAAGGTATATAATTTTAGGTTTAAAAAATTACATAATTTTTATTAATTTGCTATTTTATTCTTAAAATTATCTTTAAAAATTCTCACACATTAAAAAAAGATACAAAATTGACAAAAATTTTCAATTAATTAAATGATCTTTGTAATGAGCAGTTTGGGCAACCAGATTATAGCATATGGCTGGGTACAAGAGAAAGTACAGTATGTACCTGTATAAACAATATATACAGTAGTAGCATGTACAGTATATACAGTAGTAACCTGTACATTATGTACCTGTACAAACCTGTACCTCAAGTATAATCCAGGTACTATACTTGAGGTACAAGTTTTGAGAGTTCACAGTTTTATTTATACAAGCACAAACACCACATACACATACAATAAGAGACATACAGTATTTAACACATTTAAAGGCAGGTAATTATAGATTCGTGGATGGATTCCACTTCTTAACAAAAAACCAGAAACTCCGATACGCACAGGGAGAGAGAAAATATACTTCCTTTCCTGGTAAGAGTCTGTAGGCCAACTGATCATTTCTCCACAGATGGCGCTCTTGCCAGTTTGTAGGAGGAAAGCAGGGTTACAGAATCAAATAGTGTTTAAATTATTTCCTATAACACAGTTAATATGTCATAACATATGTTTTACATTACAAATATTCATTTTTCTTTTTTATTTCTTGAGTGAAAAGTTGTTTGGCATACATCAGTTTGATGCAAGCCAAGGATTTGAAATGAAATATGGCCGTTTACCAAGGAATAACTCTTTTTCCCAACAACGGTAGATTTTCAAACTTTGCAAATAGGGAATGAAAAAGTTGTTAATAATGTTATAATGTCAAGCACCATTTCAATATGTTGACTTCGTGCTCTAATTTGCTAAAGGCCATAGAAGATTTTTACGAATGACTTCTATATGTGACGAATGAATGTATTAGTGCATTTAATTAAAGAAAAAACTCTGCTTTGAATATTGATAAAAATGTTCTGTTAAAAATTTCGTCAAATCTACTTGTTTTGCTTGAGTGACTGCAGAACACACAACTTTTCCACCTACACGTTAGCAAGCTACAAACCTATTTGTCGGAGTACATGTTATGTAATGTAAAAATGCGTAAATAATTTCAGTTCACCAAAAATATAGAAATAAGAAACATCATCAGTCTAGAAATTGAAATAAATTTTGCAAAGATAACAAAAGATTTTAGTCACATTAATTAAAATCAAAGCTAAAACAAAGAGAAGTTAGAAAAATAGTTGTTTCAGGACAAAGAAATTTACAATTGTAAGAAAAATTAGCATAGGAAACTAATGAAATGTTTCACAAATATTTCTGCCGCCATTTTTCGCAATTATTTAATTAACTTCCTTTGCTGATTTGCCTCCTTCTCCTTTGTTTTAATTAACTTCCTTTGCTGATTTGCCTCCTTCTCCTTTTTTTAATTAACTTGACATCCTCGATTATTGACTTTTACCCTTCTTAGTCGACATAATTGCTTCATTACTGTTAATGAAGTGAGTCCATGTTTTTTTTTCTTTTAAAGTTTAAATGACGACATTGGAAATGAAACGCAAGTCAACACAAATAAACAAAATAAATAAACCCATCGCAACATTTCATCTTGGCAAACCACCTCCATCTGATCATCCTTTTTATAATTAATTAACACTAATGAATACATTTTAAGTGGGTGTTCGGCATATCTAATAAAAAATGTCCGCAAAGCCACATACACAAACACACACACTAGAATATGATGGTTTTAAACCTTCGAGGGCAAATTTTTGTGAAGAATGGTTAAAATTTTGTCATTTTTTTCTTGTTCACCCACCAGTTTTAATTTGCCACGAATTTCGCATGAAAATGAAAAGAATATTTTCAGAATAATGCTTTTCAAAAAAATTCCGCTGCAGCCATTTAAGCCTGAAACTTTCCCCATTACCCCAAAATAGAAACTGAGGAGAAATCTATTAAATCGTGAAATTCTCCTTAAGGGAAAAGAGGACAAAACTTTTTTTTTCTCTCTCTCTATTTAAGTTTTACTTTTATTTCATTTAATGATTTAACAACGTGCTCAAGCTCTTATTTTTCTTTTCATTTAATCCTCCCTACTTAACGCTGTAATTCATAAATTAATTCCATCATAAAATCTAATAAGTTTTAATGAATTCAAGAGCGCTACTTCTATGCCCTCACTTTCACTAATTAGTTTTTAAATTAACATATTATGTAGAAGGGAGCACGTGACTTTCGGAGGGTGAAAGCGAAATGAAGGCTGCAGGTTAAGAATTTGCAAGTATGCGAAACTAAAAGAAAGTTAATGCATCCTTCTACTCAATGTGTTTTAAGCCATATTTTTATGAAGCCCATTGAAATCTTCATTCACTTCTTCGCATTTACAGGAAGAAGCGATGGTGATAATTTGTAAAAATTTCTTGAGAGTTTTCAGAAATAAATTTGGAGAGAATTATAAAATATATTTTTTAAAATGCCTAATTCCTCCGGACTATCTATTTCTATTAAAAGTTTATATTCGATTAAATTATTAAAACGGAAGTTTATTAAATTGTTAATTAATTCTAGTTTCAGTTTTATGTGATCTGTGATATAGTTTATTCAGTATTCCGTATATCGTCCATTTTATGCAGAATTAAAAAAATTCAAACTTTATAAAATAAAATCATCGTATTTTTTTCTTTTAATTAACTGTAGAATTTTTTAATTTAATTATGTATATCTGTAATTTGTATTTGGAATATATTCTCAATAAACTACTATGTCATCCATACACTCATTCCAATACTACAATCATTCCAAAACGGAAGTATACCAAAGTAACAAACCATCTGAAGAATAAGGTCATTACTATTTTCTTCCATGTGTCAAGTCTTTAAAAATAGGCAACTAAGCATTTGGAATGGCATCAGCCGATAAGATACACCTATATCAAAATACCACGTTAATTTCTTTATTCTACTCAGTACTAGATGACAGCATATTATCTTATTTTTTGATGCTTTAATTATTTGCTTCATGAAAATTTCCTTAAAAAAGCAAACATTGAATAGATAGTGAAAGTTCCCTACGTCATTTCCCACCAAAAAAACTCTGTAGATGTTTGTCCTTCATGCAGCTGTGATACCTGCTCCTTTTGAGATGGAAATCCTCCTTTAAATAATCGGCTGTCATGTCCAGGGGATGATTCCTGAAGTTAGCTGTCTCTTGACACCCCTAATTCTGCGAGGCTTTCACTTCAGTTTACCTTAAAGCAAAACAAAAAAGAAATCAAAACAAAATAAATAAGATGGGAGACTCTCTTTGAAATGGAGGTATTTTGTTTAACCATTTTTTCCTTTTTAAATAATTTTTTCCCTATTTTAAATTATTTTTTTCCCTAAAGAACTGTTGGCATTTAAATACTGTGCATTGAGTAAATGCTGCATAGAAATGGGGCAAGTTGTTCATCTTTCTCATTCCTGGTAGAATTTTTAATTTTTAATATTAATCTTTTTCAACAAAAATTAAATAGAACCTACATTTTAAATTTTAATTTAGTTACATTTCTTAAATAAAATATGTTAAAATAAATAATAAAGTTTAATTAATTTTATAAAACAGTAAAATGTTTAATTAAATTAGATTTTGTTTAATATTTGTCTCATGTTGTAATCAATATAAAATTTACATTTTGAATTATTCAATAGTGCTTTGGATTTATTTAGTATTTTTGAAATCTAATTATTTTGTTGATGGAGAGAAGCCAGTTAGTTCATGTTCCTCATTGTCATGAAATTTTCATGTTTCTCTTTCTTTAAATTAGTATTTGTAAAATTTCGCTCAAATTTATGCAAAATTTATTCGATATAACACAATTACATTGAAATGTCTTCAATTCCAAAAATATTAATCTACAAAAGTTTTTTTTTTTTTTTTTTTTGAAATACAGTTATACTTCTTTAAAATTTAATAATTTCACAAATAAACATGCATTATAAATAAGATTAAAAAATCATATTGTTAATCATAATTCAGTACTTAATAAAAATTAAAATCGTTTAATTAGCTTATTTTTTTTATTCCCATTTTACTATGCTGTAACATATTAGATGCTTTTGTACCAATAATTTTAATCCAATAATAGGCTCCGTGTAAATTTTTTTCAAATTTCAAATCTCTTTCTCAGAAAAAATATCGATTGGTCATCTAAGGAAAAAAGATTTGTGCAGTATTTTATAAAAAGTTTCTAAGTGACGTAAGAATCAATAGTGTCTTTGCCTAAAATATATTTTCTAAAGATCTAAAGGCTAAACTGTTTTCTATGAAAAAATATTGCGTCCTGAATATTTTTTTTCACGTTAATATACAGGAAACTTTTTTCTAATAATTGATCAGATAAAGTACAAGTAAATAGTCATAGTTACAGCTATTGTATCTGCAATTTTTTTATAAAGTTTGCTACATTTTCTCTGCAATGATCTGGATAACAACAATCGCGCTGTTTTTTTCCTAAACAATTTTTGCATCCCATCAGATCTATGAGACTCAGGGAAATAACAATATGGAATGAATTCAGATTTTTTTATTTTTAACAGGAATGACTTGATTCTCAATACTTCGAAGCTGTATGGGCGGACTGACAGTGAAAGTAAGTGTTAAGCTGGGAATTTGTTTCTGCTTTTGTTTTACTTCTGGACATTGACATAATTAGAGTTTTTAGAAACATAGGATTTCTAATGGTATGTTTTGATACATTAGAGTTTATAGGCATCGTTTGGAGAAATGAGCCATCAAGAGTGAGGCAAAAAGTAAACCCATTCCCGATACTTTAAGAACATATATGCGAGAGAGAATCATGTAACTACACACCTCTTTCCATTGGAACGGAAAGAGGTATGCAGTCATATGAATCAGTTAAGGAATTGATTGATGAAGAGTTGATTTAAGAAATTGATTGAATAATGATTTAAGATTGATTGAAGTGATGATTTAAGAAATTGATTGAAGTGATGATTTAAGAAGTTAAGAAAGGGATTGAGGTGATGATTTAAAAAAATTGATTGTTGATATGGTGATTTAAAAAAATTAAGAAAGTAATAATTTAAGAAATTGATTGATAATTTAAGATGTTAATGATCTTTGCGTCCTGGCTCATTCAAGGAACAGACTGAGAATTGTGATCAGTTAAGGAAATTATTGATGGATACTAATTGACGATAAAGTAACAAATTCCGTTTTAAGAAAATTAGTTGGTTTTAATACTTTTAACCCCAATGAATCCATTTAACAATATTTAATTAATATATTAGCTAAATTTTTATTGTAAATATAAGTTTTATTTGCAAAAATTTTCCAATATCAACAAAATTTGACAACATTCTTCAAATACTCCTACAATATTCTGCTGCTTTAAGTTCAATAATCAAAGGATATGATAGCTTTAAAATAACGGTGAATGCAGTTAACTCATCTATATGTTGCCGTTTTCACAATTTCGTTTTATAATTTTTAAAATTAAAAATAAGTATTTTTTTCTTATTTAAACTTATGTAGGCTCATGTACATTTGATGCATGAAAGGCACCAACCAATGATGCAGGGAGAACAATGTCCCCTTGTAGCTTTTGAGGAGTAACTGCCTTGCACTTGCATATCGTATGACAGAGAATCCAAAAAGTCCCACCAGGCAACTTGACTTGATGCTATACATATGTTCACCAAATCGACACCGACCTTTTTCGTTTTTGAAAGTAGTGATTTGAAAAGACGCTGACAACGAATTCGAACTGAGCCCTCCTCAGATGCTCCCTTTACCATTGGATCTGGGTTTCAACTAAAAAGACGTATAAATGCAACAAATAGACATTTTATAAAATTAATCGTTAATAAGGCCTCGTACCATATACCATTTCATAATCACACATGCCATGCTTTTTAAAATACCACATGGCACATGCTGCTGTCTTTAAATAATTTACACAACTTACTATTAGTCTTTTTGTCAATATCTATGATTACAGCATTATAAAATTTCCTTAAATTCTCTGGAAAAAAATATTAGCTAGTTGGAGGCCATGTTTACTTAAGAAAGTTCAGAGCCTAAAGTAAAAGCAGATGGGAATAATTGTGCCATTCAACAAAAGTATTTTTCTTTTGTGAAGACTACTATCTCAATGGGATTTTCAGAGTTTTGTAATATGTTTTTAAAAGGTATTCAGAGATAGCATGAACTGAAGCGAAATTCCACGTTCTGCTTTCTTATTGATCAACCTCCTTTTCCCACCTGATACAACAGCTCAGAAACAAACCTAATATGTTTCTGTTTCTGAGCTATCTCCTCTTTCAAGAAAAAGAGTTCTTGTCTCTTCCGATAACATCTGTGCTCTTCTCTCTTCCCTTTCAAAGAAAACAGTGACAGAGTGGGCTTTCTTTTCTTCAAAAAAGGAAGTGGGAGAGTAGATCTTCGTGTTATTCTCATCAATTACTTTAGAATGCACCTAAGAACATTCAAAGCACACATAAGGCTTTACAAAAAAAAAAAAAAAAAAAAAAAAAAAAAGAAACATACTGGGGAAGTAATAATTTTTCTTGAATTTCAGCAGTGAAACTCAAGATGGACATAAAATGTAAAATGGAAGTTTAAAATTTTTTTTTTTTTTTATAATTTCGGTTCATAATACCGCTGTAAAAATTATTTCATTTAGTACTCTAAATTATTCATTTATGTTTCCCTATATTATCCATTCGTCTTTGAAAAAAAAAATTTTTGTAAGTTATTTATATGCATAATATTAACTAGCAAACTCAAATCATGATTATATGATTATTTTTTTAAATAAAATAATGACCTGGTTTCAATTGCATTTATAAAATATCGATGTCAGAACATCAGAGAACATCATCAACAATTCGAGTCACCCTTGTATATATACCCTGTCCCACCTAAAAGTTTATAAATTTGGTGTTGAGATACGGTGTATTTCTTTATAATCAAATCATTATCAACGTTATCTTGTGAAATATTAATTAGGTGTCAGATATTTATTTTCCCGCTAAGGTAAAGTGTTAAGAAATAAAATTAAAAATATTAAAAATATTTTTGTTATACGAAAAGGCTTATAAAAATGCTTTTAAATTAGTTATTTTTTTTTTTTTGTTTGTTTTTTTTAAATATTTATACCTTAATAAATGAAAGTATTTTATATCTGAGTGTTTTATGAATCTTTTATGTAGAAAATGTATGTAATGTAAATGTATGTACATAAATGTATGAAAATGTATAATTCCGTTCTGTTTCAATTGACAAATATTTATTCATGAATTAATCTATGAAACTGATTGGAATTTTATTTTTCTCAAATTATGCTCAGGCTTAAGAATTAAGATTAAGATTTCAATTTACTTTTTTTGTGAGTTTTTATTTATATATATTTTATTTATTGAATATATATATATATATATATATATATATATATATTCATGTATATATTCTTATATATTCTATATATATTCATATTTCTTTTTAAAAAGAAAAATCATAAGACAGAGTTCCATATAATCCATAGATTTTTTTATGAACACAAAAAATTATTTATTTTTTTTTAAAATTATCTGATATTTATTATGTATTTTCTTACTTATTATTATTTTTAAAATTTATTCCCCAGAAAAATTAAAAAATATCCCAGAAAGATATATTATTTTCCCAATTCAATTAAATATTTCTTTATTTTAATGATTCCTTCAAATGTGGTATTGAACTAAATAATCCTGTAAAAGCATTGGTAGCCTTTTATATCAAGTCTTCTAAATAACATTCTACCTATAAAAGTGCAATCTTTTTCACGATCTCCTCTGTCATTCTGCTCTCTGCAATCAATAGTATCCTAGTTCTTTATTTATTCCTCACACTTCTCTTTTATTGCTACATGATAAAAAATCGTAGCAAATGTTCGATCGAAAGTTTAGATCGAGATTTCCCACTCTATCATTGAGAAAATGTTAGTGATTTTGAAATTTCGTCCTGTCTTTTAAGGGTATCATGTTCCACTTACTAAAAATGTCCCAATTCCTAAAAAAAAATTTCATATTTTTATGCACTCTATTATGTAGGAGTTTACAAGATTCCTATATTTTTGCTTTGCACTATATTTAGTTATAGATTTGCAATATATTTCTTTTTGAAAAAAAAAAAAAATATATATTTTTGTTTTATGGTCCTTTTGACAAATAATATTTTTCACACATAAACGACAAATGATATGTCAACTAGTTGATGATGATGGCTGTCATAAAAATTGTCATAAGTGTTGACCTTCTACAAAGTTATATTTGACATGGCATGTGGAAACTATAAAGAACGGGAGACTTTTAGAAAATGTGTCTCTTTTGACGTCATATAAAGTCAACTTATACAGCTGTGATCAAACAAATTAAGTATCTGATTTTTATCCAAGAAGTTTGGCCAAAATAGCAATGTAATCTCCATCATTCATTTTTGTATGTGCCCGCAACTTAAAAAGTCACATGTTTTTTTTTTTTTTTTTTTTTTTTTTACAAGGTGATTATAATTACTCCCTACTTTCAAATTGCTGTAAAATTGACCACTCGTCACAATGAGTTCAAATTCTAACTGCAGATACTTGAAGAAGGAGATGGTATAAAAAATGTTCCAAAGTGTATTAATAGATAGCGCTGTAAGCGGAATGAAGGTAGTGAATTCAACTGTTTGTGATATTTTTGAATCGAAATTACAAAGTATTTCGCATGAGTTGCACATTCAACCAATTGTAATGTTCAATTTGCTTGATTGTTTCGTTTTTGACGGAAAAAATGACTTAATACATTCAACAATCATTCAGTCATTCAACAGTTGTGACGCTGTTGGTAGAAAAGCATATCCAGCACGGAAAAGTCATACCAAATTGGATGGGAAAAATCACTGAAATTTTTTTGAACTTTTGATGCCATACTGTGTCCCCCTTCTTCAAGTATTTTTCAGTTGAAATTTGAACTCATTGTGACGAGTGGTTTTTCTTTAAAGCATTTTGAAAATTTGACTTTAATTCTAATCACCCTGCATAACATCAAAACTCAAACATCATCAGGATTTCAGCAGTAAAGCACACCAGGAAGAGTTCTGAGCTTACAAATTCGACAAAACAGCAATGTGTGATCTTCCGATTATCCCTGCGGGCTCCATGCATTGATTAAAAGACTTCTTTGGAACCGATAAAAGGCAGCGCGCACCTGATACAGAACCGCATACGGTTCTAATAAGCCCCTCGTCCATCCTCCCACCCCCTCTCCCTTTCGAATTAAAACGAATCTATTGCCATCGATGGAACAGAATCGATTCCGAGATCGGAATCCCGTTGCCAGTATGCAAATTAAGTTACTGCGAAAAGGGCCTTTGCTTCAGCATACCCTTGATTAAGGTAGAGGAACTTAAGCGCGGACGTCGCTGCAACCGTGCTTCCCAGGAAGAGCTCAGGCGCTTTAGAGTCCCGGGGCACTTTCGTCAACACCCCTCTGCCAATCCTTTCTGCACTCGATCGAAGTTCCGTTTGAAGGGGAACTGCAGAGTTCTAAATGAATGATCAAGGAGAAAATTGCGATGATTTCGATTTCAATTAATATTTGCCAGCGAAAGACTTTGAAAGCAGACCTGATTTTGTGATACACGACACTTAAAGATAGATTACGTCATTTAATCTCCGACATTTGGAGCTGTGCGCATAAATATTTGTGCACGGTATTATCTGTTATGTGTAAGCCGATTCAAAAAAGAACCGTATTAGCTTCGCTTGGAAGAAAAGTGGCCCAACTTAATAAAATGTTCTAATTTTTATTTTGTATGTTATCTACTGAAAGTTTGCGAAAGTAAGTAATGATCACAAAATATTTGCAATGCATGAGAAATATTGATAGACCGATTGTAATAATCAAATTAAATTTAAAAAAATAATATTAAAATAATAGTTAAACAAAAACTAAAACTAAAACTAAAATTTTTAAGTGGCTTGGCTTATATAAGGTTACCCATCATCATCATCATTGGCGCAACAGCCCTTTGTGGGCCAAAGGCCGTCTACCTACTGATAGATTTCGAGACTAGAGATGTTTTCCTTTGCAGGATAGGATTGTCAGCTCTACGCCCAAAGCTCAATAGTCATTTGAGACCCAGACCTACGGCAAGTGGATTCGAACCTACAAACATCCATGGCACCGCAGGGCTCGAACCCGAAACCTGTAAGGTTACCCATAAAATTATAATTTATTGTAAAACAAAACGCACAACAACATTTTGAAACAAACAAATTAAGTATTTATAAATCATATTCCAGGCAATAAATTGTGTTCATCAATTACCGTTAAAAAAAGAGATTAAATAAAAAATATAATAGCAACATAATTTCAAATTATTTTGTAAAAATCACGTAATTGGTTTATTAAAAATCACGTGAAAGTAATTTTAATAAACCAATAAAAATAGCTTTGTGATGATATAATGAATAACAAACCAATAAGAAACGTTGGAAAGTGATCCAGGACATCAGCTGATTCTCTCCTCCCAATACAATACCCATATATGTTATCGTGATATAAATTATAAATATATATAAATGTAAAATATGAAATTTATCATAAAAGACTAAACATATAACAGTTTTCTAGTGGAAAAAGAAAATCAAATTTTAGGAAAAAGATAATACACAACTGTATTATGTAAAGAATAGAAATATGCATTAATCTTGCTGACTGGAATGGGATAATTGATGAAGTTAAAAGAACAGGCAATTTAACTTAAAAATATTATCATGTAATGAAAGATTTTCATCATTTCGGATGAAATTTTCTAACAGAACAAGAGGAAAGACTTTGTTTTACAAATATGTAAACTTATAAATATTTGAAAAGTATTTATCTATTCTTTTGCAGAAGCAATACGTAACT